>MQRK01250428.1:0-10313 GCA_001938485.1 Girardia tigrina
ATTTACTTTAATTAATTATTTTAATTTAATTATTTAAAATATTTATTTAACTTTTATTTTTTTAAATGGGTCCAAAAAGGTTAAATAGAATTGCAACGCGACCAAGATCTACGATTCCAAAAGCAAAATAAAATTCCAATTGCTGTAGACCAAGATATTTATCATACCATCGCAATATTTTTGTATCATAAGCTCTGTAAATCTTTGTTGAAAAATAACAGATACAGTTGTTAAGAGAACTCACACATTTGTTACATATATGTGTATGCTTATATTGATGTATAAATAATATGAAGAATAATAATGAAAATAAATTAAATAATTAAACAAAAGAAAAATATTTAAAAAGGAGAGAAAAAATTATTTTAATAATTTGTTTGATTGATTTTCAATACAATTAAAAACCAGACAAAGTATTACTTGTCTAAATTTGGGGATTGACTGGTGTATGTGGGCCAACTCAATATTGATTGACCAAACCTGTGTGCCGAGTTTTTCGCCTGTGAATAGTTGGAAAGAGTATCAAATGACTCTCACTGATCAAAGCGACTAGCCAGTATTTCGAATTTACCACAATTAATACGAATTTGTTTTGCTGACGATATCAATGAACTGAATTTATTGCTATCGATTTGATATTTGTTGACGATCTGAAATTTTAAAGAAATTTTGTAAAGAGAATTAAAGAATGTTGTTTCTGAAGAAATTTTAAATTAAATAATATTTTGTGTGAGAACTATAATAAAAAGCTATAATAAACTATAATAAAAATGAGTCAAACAGAAATCAAAAGAATAGACGAAGCACCACAAATACCATGACTCTACTACCATCGATAGTTATCTAGAGCAACTTGGAGACGGATAAAACATGTCTTTACCCAACACCACATACCTTTTGTGAGGACAAATATAGAGAGAGTATGAATTTTAATAAATTAAAATTCCAATTAGTATCTAATAATTTTTTTTCTTTAAATTAACTTTTTCTTCCTTTAAGCCTCCCACGACTGTTATGGATAACTTTGTATTACAAATAATAATCAGCATAGGTGCACAGATTAGTAAATTATAGACTCTGTATCGAGTAGAAACCATTTGACAAATAAAAAGTTTTCTGATCCTCTTACACGGCTTCAGATGCAAGAGTGCGAGCTTTCGATGCACGGGCACGCTTTGACTTCCCTTTGAGAAATTACCAGTCATGTTCCTTCGTTCCGTGATTCTGGAGACTTTTTGCTGTATAAACGCACTTAGTGCAACGGGAAATGGGCAACGAAACATTCATTATCTGTTATATTATCCAGCCAAAAATTTAGAACCACACTAGGGATTACTCTTGAACAGTTCTCATCAGTTACACCGACAGACACTGGCATATCATGTTCCGCGTTCAAGTTCAAAGGTCCAGTACGTCTTTCTGTTTCTTCTCTGTGTACTACTTGGATGTTCGTAGTACCATTATATTGGATTCGATGATCAATTAATAAATGCCGTTGAAGCCATCCATTAGTTTTATAACTTTTGAGGCAGTTCTTCATGGGACATATGAATGAACAATTACCTCTCAGTGCGTCAGTGCCGTGCCCAGATGCACATTCTTAATGTGTCTTGCGATTTCCTTCTGCTCTGCAAATTCTTTAAAGCAAGAAGGGAATATGCAACCTAATAGTTTGATGCGCGACTGAAGCATTTTCAGATATTCTTTCTCGTGCTCGACTACGTCTTTCAGTCGCTCAGATATGGTTCCTTTTATCAGGTGTTTAAATTTCTCATCGTTGTCGAGAAACCCTCTTTCGTTTAGACTTTCCCTGTATTCTGCCGAATCTGCCGGATTGTTGAATATCCAGAGCACATCGCGTGCAGTGCACTATCTCATCAGTTGCATTTTACGGCCGCTGATTCTGTGATTTTCAGAGGCAATCTCAGAGTTTAGAACTCTTCAAACCTCAGTCACACCCTTCCGTGAATTGTATTCATAGAATGCGTCTTTTATCTAGAATCACTCTTGCCCCAGTCATTCCAATCGTCGTGTCCTTATTCTGGATCCTGTTGAGTTTGGTCTTCTTTAGAGATGTTCTCGTGCATCGATTATCGAAGGCTTGCAACCGTGCTACGTCCAAGTCTAGCGTTGAAGTTTTTTCTTCAATACTATTGGGATGCGGTTAATCTAAATTGCATGTTTCATTTCTTTAAGCTTCCGCATTCATTTTCGTATTCGTTGACTAATATCCCGGTTGCAGTTACCACTAGTGGTCAATATACTTCCGATATAACAGAATTCTTTCACCCATTCCTTCTCACCACATATGACTTGCAGAGAATTCCAGAGCCTTATTCGTCAGTAAGGCACATGACTTTTGTCTTAGTAGCACCTATTATCAGTCCAAACTCCAGAAATGTGCTTCTTAGTATATCCAGGTTTCTACAGGCTCGATCAATATCAGAATCGGTGATACAGAAGTAATCTGCATTTGCAAGTCTGTTCACTTGAAATTCAGTGTCTTGCTCATCGATCAGGGTGACACATCCCCCAAATCTCTGTAAAGCCATTTTGATCACTTCATCAAAGATCAACTTGAATAGACTAGGTCCCATCACACATCCCTGTCTAACTCCTATTTCCATGGGAAAATTACTGTTTCCTACAGTCACAATAATATTATCATGAAATTCTTTGATAAGAGAGATAATCTTCTCGGTTAAGCCAAATCCTTTAAGGCAAGCCCACAGAACTTCGCGCGGGACACTACCAAATGCCTTTTCCAAATCAATGAAAATCACATATACCTTCTGGTTTCTGTATCGACCTTCTTCCTATTTATGCCTGAGTATACTAATGGCCTACAACATGCATCTGTTCGGTCTAAAACCAAATGCTAGGGATTTAGTATTTCTTCCATCACTTGAAGGATTCTATTTACGATGATTCGGCAAAAACCTTACCAGTAACTTCTAAGAGAAAGATACCCCTATAGGTTTTCGGGTCGGATCTTGTACCTTTTCCTTTGAATAATGTCAACACTTGAGCACTCCTCCAAGCGGGTGGAAATTCATGAAAACTGTTCCATATTAGTTCAAATTCAAGCTTCAGTTTGTCAACGAGTGGTTGCCTACCCCACTTCAGAACTTCATCGATCAAGCCATTCGATCCATATGCCTTCCCATTACTCAGCTACGATATAGCAAGCTTTATTTCAGCCTAGTCAGGAGAATCAACACTAACGTAGCATTCTCCAGGGTATCGAGTCCTTTCTTCGAAATGCTTTTGATAGTGACCAGTAATGAGTTCATTGGACACAGAAGGTATGTAAAGAGCGTGTGCACCTTTGTATCTGGATTTCCTAAGATACGCAGTTCAAGATAGTCCGTTCCATTTTTGTTGAAATTACCGGTGTATTACTTGTAGTAAATAGACAAAAAGCGATAATTTGAATTTTAAACTTAACTCATACGTTAGGATCTCAAAACATAACGACTGCCCTTCTAGAAAACGTCCATCAAATAGAGCTGGATCAAAAGGCGCCAGAATTATCAATAAACTTAGTACTGCGTGAAACACACCAAAGACTGATATCGGATTAATGAAACATTTCAGATTCACCATCTCATTAAGTCTGTTTATTGAAAACTATCGCTTTGTAGATACATTCATGATTTTTGTAACTATTTATGTTATGTTTTAAATATAGGATTTCATTCTAATATTGAAATTAATTTTATATACAGGATATATATAATATGCTATGTATATGAATGCAATACGTTGACATGATGAGTGCATAATAATAGCAACATGGTTACGGTCACTTTTTGAACGGTTGGTTAGGTAATGATTCATAATAATATAATATAATATATTTAAGATTGATAATGTAACTTTGAAGGTTTATGAGGTTATTTAAGGTTTGATGAGATTATTTGAAGGTTGATATTGTAATTTTGATGGTTTTTAGGTATAAAAGAATATATATATATATATGTGTGTGTATAATATGATTTGATAATATGATTTTAAAGGTTTTTACAAGGTTTTCATATAAAAAAGAAGGTTGTTGAGGTGAATTCGATGGTTGTCAGCGTGATTTGATTGGTTGTTTAGATGATTTTGTTGGTTACTAAGTAATGAGAACCATTGCCAAGGTACCAAGAACCATTCAAAAGCGTTTCTAGGTTGATTGGAACCGTTGCTATGGACATTGAGATTAATCAGAAGCGTTTCTAAAGTGATCGCGACCATTGCCATGGAAACCGGAATAGTTGCTAGGGAACTCGGAACAGTTGCCATAGTAACCGTGACCGGGACTATGGTGATCATTACTATGGTTACTGGTATACTCATTCACCCGCGGATCATATCTCTCCAATTGTGGGTCAAATGCCCATTTTCCCCTTACTTACAATTCAAAATGTGAAGAAAATAAATGTGTTAAAACCTATATTGGTGTTCTTAATAGTCCTTATTTATTTATTTTTATACATTTATTTAAACAATAATAAAAATATTATTGGATTATAAATGTATACTTTGCTTAAACTGCAAACTTCTCCAAAAATTTGCTTCTAATATTTATATAAATGTTTCAGGTTTCCAGTGAAATTAATTAAAAATAAAATATATTAAAAAAAATAGAAAAAGGAGAATATTGTATTGAAAGACATAAATAATTTATTTTTTCATTTTTTCCTTGATTGAATATCCCAATCAAATTTAAATTTTCCCCTAAAATTATAACTGGCTTCCAGGTCGCGAAATAACTTCCGAAGATATTCATAATTGGGATCATCGTAAAATGTCAGGTTATCACAGTATTCAATATACTTTTCGAATTCAGTCGGTAAATTTTTACACAATTTCTTAGGAGGAGTAAATAATTTTAGATCCTTTACCTTTTGATCTCGTTTAGCTTTACATTCTTCCTGGAAATAAAACATTTGTTATTTTTGTCGGATTTCATACAATATAGCCAACCTTAATATCATTCCAAGGTAATTTTCCCTTTATTAAATATATAATCGTGTATCCAAGGGATATCAAATCGTCTCTTCTTGATAATTGAAATCCATTTTGACAGTTAATACTGCAATACTTCAAGGATCCAACCATTCCTAATCCCATTCGAGGAGTAACATGCTCTTGTGTTTGAGGATTCCTTTACAAATAAATGATATGAACAAGTAAAGTAAAAATAATATTATTATACCTATAATTCATAGATAATCCAAAATCAATTAGGAAAATTGTATCTTGCAATTTACCGCGTCCTACAGTAAAGTTTTCTGGTTTAATATCCCGGTGGATGATGTTCCTTGAGTGAATAAATTCCAATCTCGAAATCATTTGATCAATTAACACGAAAGCCGTTCTTAAACTAAATTTGCCACAATAAGTATGTAAATCCCTTAAACTTGATCCCAATAATTCCATTATCATAATATCTAATTCCTTATTTACACCCTCATTTCCATACCAAAATAGTTCAGGGATTCCTAAACCATTCTATAATTTAAGATGCGTTAATTTTTCTGAATAAAATTATAAAAACAACCTTTAATTGTTGATAAGCTTCTATCTCTTTAGTGAATAAAGATTTGTCTGAAGTTATTTGTAATTTTATAGCTACAGATAATCCATCTTTAAGGGCTTTTCCTGAATACACTTCTCCAAAAGATCCATGTCCAAGTTTCCGTAAAATATCCCATTTCCCATCAATTCGATACATATATTTTTGTAAAATATTTGATATATCTTCGTTGAACATTTTTATAATAAATTTTATTATGTTGAAATTAGTATATTTTTAAACAATTTTTAATGATCCTTTTTGTTATAATTTTTATTCAAATTAATTTTTTTTAAAAAATATTAAACCTACTTATTAGCTGTTTCTGAAAATTTTAAATTATAATTATTTCTTATATTTGAAATATATTTTTATTTAAATTTAAAAGTAATTTTACAATATTTTTAATTATACTTTTTGAAGTTAATAATTGAATTAATAATTCTTCTTTAATTTTTATTGTTAAACTGTAAATGAATTTAATTTAATAAAGGAAACATATTTTTACAACTAAATGAAAGAGATAACATTATTTAATTAAAAGGTTTTTTTAAACTTAAATTATTTATTTTAAAAAATTTATTAATTTTATATATTAATCAAAAATAATATTTAATAATTTAAAATGTAAGTCAAATATTTTTAAAAGTTCAAATTAAAAAATTAATTATATTAATTTAAACAATTATTTCTTTTTTTATTAAAAATTAATAAATGTATATAAATATTCAAAAATGAATAAATAATTTTTCTATTTTTATTAACAATAAAAATATTACACCATTTTTATTTTAAATAGTAAACAAATAATAATAAAATATACTAAATAACATTTTTAAATCATTATATTTATTTTATATTTAAATTAATTAATAATAAAATAACAAAATTTTACAATCATCAGATTTTAATATAAAACTAATAAATTTCTAAAACAATCTTAAATAATAATTAAAAATTATAATAATTAATATTTATAATTTAATAATTTCCTTATTTAAAATTTGTAGATAATTTTCTTTCCTAAGTAATGGAATATCTCTTAAAAATTGTAAATCTTTAAAATAAACTTATTTTTATTTCTTTTTATATTTATATAATAATTAAATATAAAAAAAATATTTGTTGGTAACTCTTAATCTGTTTTTTAAATTTTCAAATAAACTTTCAACGAAATCCATTGCAAATACTAATTGAAGTGATTAATTAATAATAAATAAAAAACATATTTCGTAACATTTTAATTTACGCATCACTTGTTCAAATAGTTTTATAATATTATTATTCATAAATAAGAATAAACATAATTTTTTATCATAAAATCTGAAATATATTTTATAATTAACGCCTTCAGACTCGGACATTTGATGTTTTTAAAAATCAAAAAAAATAAAATATTGTTATTTTAAAATTTATAAAAAATTCTAAAAACAATGGTTAATTCGTTACAGAAAAGTTTACACATTATTGAAAACTTTATTGTCATTACATGGGATTGATTTCGACGGATCGCCCATCACAAACAGAGGAATATAATATTAAAAAAAACTACTTTTATATATAAAAATAACATTTATGGGATCTCTATGTAAGCGCTTTTCTTAAATTATTATTTACATATTTTTTTTATAATTATTAGAGTCACTAGAACAATAATTTTAATATTGTCAGACACAACAATTTAGGAATTCACATTCAATAATTTTTTATTTCAAATAACTTACAAATAAAAAGTTTACTATTCTCACAAGTTCAATTTTTTCTTGGATTCATATGAAGATATGTTGTGGCATCTCTCCAATTTTTGTGGTGTCGCACCCATTACTTGAATATTGATAAACTAAATTCGAATACGAACCAAATTTAGGTAACAGATTTTTAAAATTGCAGCCGACGATCTGCACTATCATCTTGAATACCATTTATCAATTATGGACAGTAAGGTTTTTGTTAGGTTGAAGACTTTCATTCGAAACCATATTTAAATTTAAATTCAAATTAAAAGTTGACATAACTCATTTCCCTCAGGATAGCTGGCATTTTTAATCTAGTATCACCTGGTGAAGCGAATGATTAGAAGCATTGGGGACGAAATGTCCTCAACTTATTCTCAAACTTTAAATGGGTACGAAGTGTATCTTTCTTTAATATTTTTGTCGAAGATATATGTAGTATAAAAGTGCTCAGTGGGCCATTTTTGGGAAGCAGAACTGGCGATGTGGGATGAACCAAACACAGATGAACCTTTAACACTTCGAAAATGTCGCGAGTTCGTTTCTGACACTCGTTCGGGTCCGTGAAATCCTAGCTGAGCGTCCGCTGGAGCCAGAACGCGTCGATTTCGTTCGGGTTGAGTTTTTCGCTATTTGCGACCGGCTTCTGGTAAAACCCGGATGACGGGAGAACGGTACTCGTTCCGGGAACCTGGAATACAGGCGCCCCGAGAACGATGCTTGGGTCGACTGAGTCAGATTGAAAGTTGTACTGTACCTCGCCGTACACGTCGTTTTCTTCTTCTCGATCGTCGTCGAGGATGATTGAAAGATCGTTGTTGTCATCGACACCTTCCCAGATCGTCTCGATCGCGCCGGCAGTTTATAATCCGTCAATTTGCTGGCGAGACTCATCAAATTCTTGTCCTTGTCTGAGCTCGAAGAGTTCCTGAGATCGGTGAGTAGATCGTCTGTGGCCTGCTGCGTGATGTTTCGGTATTCTGCAGCGGGTAGCACTTTGGTCACGATGTTCAACAGCGCCTCGTAAATCGATTTCGTTTCCGTTGTTTTAGAAATGTAATTAAACTGCTGTTCGATTCCGTTGGAGCTGACGACGCTCTCAACGAGCTGATTGTCGTGACATTTGGTCGATTGGTCATGTTTAGCTCGTTTTATTTGTCCTTCTTCCATACATTCCGCTTTTCGTTTCGCAACTTTCGAACTCATTCGTTTCGGGTCGGTGTCTTTTAACGACAGAACTTCTCCGGTCGGTTCATCTTTCGATCGGCGGTCGATTAATGAACGATTTGCTGGTAAAACAAGATTCGAATTCATTCATCTTTTATCTTTTTTTATTTATTTTCTATCATAAATATGTTTGTTCAAACAAATTATCAATGAACACTTTTTTCATGACACAAACCCTTGTAATTTAAATTTAAATTCCAAATTTCAACAAAATATATTTATACAAAAAAATTCCATTTACCCTTTAAAAAATTTAGTTTTATATTTTACAATTCAAAATTAAATTATATTAATGTCAATTGTAAAAATTACTTTCTAAATTTTTTTCAAATTCTAAAATTCCTACAATTTTATTTAATAATTTAGGTTTTATATTTTCAAAATTTCCCAGAAAATTACATTTAAATTTTTAAAACTTTAAAAAATATTTAAAACTTTATGCGAATTCCGAAATCCTAAAATTCCCCTTCTTTTTTGAAATTATCCACATTTTGTAATATCCATTAACCATTTTTATCTTTCAGTTTGTAACTCTTCTCATGAATCTGTTATTTGATTTCATACATGCCCTCAAATCCATCCTCTGCTTTAATCCTTATCTCCACTTTTACTAAGACTATAAGACCAATGTTGAATGTTGTTCATGTTTCTTTTTCTTCTGGAATTTAATTTTTTTATTCTCTATCTTCTACTTTCTCAATCCGTTTATAATCTTTGTATCATTGATGTCTCTTTCTTTTACTGCCAAATATCGCGTCTTCTGGGCTGTGACTCTTTGTTTTTTTTGGATTCATACAAAATTCCACCTCCGGTAGCATAGTTATCCAACTTGTTGCGTTGTTTTATTTAGGTTTGCTTGTGTAAATGCTCATAATATTCTTGATTATCCATCAATTATCCCGTTTGTATGACGACGTTTTGATCTAGAGAATATGAGTTTAATTCCTTAAGAGTTTCGTAGCTACACCACTCCTGGGTTGGGGGGACGGACTCCGGGTCGTGAGGAAAAACTGTTCATGTTTTTATCCGGAGGTTCCATACTTTTAAATCGGAATTCGTCACATCGAGAAGTAAAATGATCGATGATTTGTGTCACATAATTGCAGATCAAACAAAACCGTGTAGATTTTGATTCGACTTCCATTGTTCGCCGTGACGCAGACTGAACGACAGATGTAATCGAATCAGTGTCTTTCACTTTATCTTACACAGCAACATGCGAGAAAAATTTTACTTTCTCTCGAATAACAGTAATTCTTTTTTATAAGACGCGTTCAATTTAATCACTCTATCCTGATAATATCTCATTTCAAAAAAATCATCGATCGAAAAAGACTATTTAAGTCTAATCGGATACATAGTACTATCGATTATTTCTCTTTCCAATCTTCATTAGCGCTAATAGTTTGCACAAATTCTTTCACTTTCTTCACATTTCCTTTCAAAATCAATTGATAAAGACTGTTAATAAAACTAACATCGATAATCGATTCGTAATCGAAATTTTCATCGTAATTAAATCGATCGACATCAATGATGATAATTTAAAATGTCAAAATACTCCAATATATCTATTAAGAACACCAACATGGCTTTTCAAACTTTTATTTTCATTACAATCAATATTGTCTTTTGGACAACTCTCAGCAAAACTCTCGTCATTCGACATCGTTAATTGATAATTTTTTATTAATGTTTGTTAATAAACAATTATTCGAACAAATTTTTCATTATTTTCTGATTTTATTTTTAAAATTCAGATTTTGTAGTTTTAGTATTAATTTTTATTT
>MQRK01250429.1:16963-35294 GCA_001938485.1 Girardia tigrina
CTTTCAAGGAATGCAGAGGTTTCTCAACAAATTCATGCGGATTTTCACTGGACCAAACTCGAGAATTTTGGCTACTCACATATCCAGACAAATTAAACCACGCTTCATCGGAAAAAAAGGTCTTGTCGAGCATGTCATCCTCATTCAGATTTTCCTTGAACCAATGACAACACTGGAGTCGCTTTTCAAAGTCTGTGTCTTTCAACTCATGTTGACAAGTAACATGATATGGATATAAGCTTAAAGTTTTCCTAATGGCGGCATGTGTAGTTCCAACGGATACACTCACTTCTTGAGATAAACGGCGCATTGACTTTGTTGGACTCTGGCTCATGGCTTTCGAAATAACATTGACTTTTGCTCCGTTAAAATCGTTGGTCGACCTGAGCGGGAGACATCATAAACGGATCCAGTTTCTCTGAACTTGTTCACTAATGCTCGAACTGCATTTCGATGAGGTATTGCTGTTACGGGAAACTTTTCGGTAAATTTTTCCTTCACTGCTTCTGTGTATTTATCATTCGCACGAAAGACATGTTCATTCAAAAATATTCTCTCCTCCGTTGACAAAACCCTTTTCAATATGAATTAACTTCGCAATAAATTGACTTTTGTCAATGATTAGATTGAATATCAAAATGACATTTTTTTTAAAAAATTTAAAACGCTCAGTGTCAAGGTTAAAGTGTGTAAGTATGTCTTTTGTTCACGAATCTATTTCATAGTTCGATTTCATAGAAATTTGCATTTAAAAAGTCTGCTACAACGCTGATTATCTAAAAATAAACCAGACAATGAAAGGTGCACAGTGACTTTCTGAACGCACTGTATTTTGGAGTCACCATTTAGATTCATAATCTTGGTCTTTTTTATGTTGATCTTTAGACCCAGTTGCTGGAACACTCCGTTTAGAATACGTAGATTTCTTGTTAACTCATTATAGTCTTTGTCAGTGAGACAAGGTCATCTGCATACGCTAAATGATTGATCTTAAGTTTGGTTCCGTCCTCATTTCGTAATTTTACCCCTCCTGTCATGCCATTTGCTTCTGCTAGTTTTAGTGCTCTGTCAAACACAATATTAAACAATATCGGTCCCAGAACACAACCCTGTCTTACGCCTTTGAACATTGTGAACTCATATTCACCAATTAAGCCCTTGAAACCCTCGTGAAAATGAGTAATCATGCTCAATGTTATGCCATTTATCCCCAGTTTCTTTAGGCATGTACAAAGCACATTTCTTGGTACACTATCGAAAGCTTTCTCCAAGTCTAAGAAAATTATATATAAGTCTTGGTTTCTGTACCTTGCTTCTTCCTGAATTTTCCGAATAATACATATTGCATGTTGCGTTCCCCTACCGCTCCGGAAACCAATTTGCCATTCATCAATTTCTCTTTAAACTATCGGGATAAGTCTATTTACTATAACCCTTGCCATTATCTTTCCTCCAAATTCAAGCAAGAATATCCCTCGGTAATTGTTGAGGTCATTTCTTGAACCCTTTCCTTTGTATATGGTGACCACCTTCGCTTCTTTCGAACTTTCCGGGAAGTCTACTCTTCCCTCCCAAATGTGTTCAAAGCATTCTGTCAGTTTGAAAACAAGATTATAGCCTCCCCATTTGAATAATTCAGGAATTATTCCATTCGTTCCTGCAGCTGTTCCATTCTTTAGCTGTGCAATTGCGCTTCCAACTTCCTCTACTTGCGGCACTGCATCTAGGGAAGCATTCTGTTCTGATAGTCCGATAAGGTTTTCGACATCCAATAGATCTGTCGACTGAAAAATCCGATTAAAGTGTGAGGTGATCACCTCGTCTGGAACTGATCTGTTTACTGTACACAGGGTGTACTCCCGACTCTCAGCGTTGCTCAGCATTCTAAGCTCCATGAATAGATTACGTGTATTACCCCTTACATGATTCAGGATCTCCTCTATTTGAGTTCCCAAGATTTCCGCTCTATTTCGTTTCTATTCCCTCAACTTTCGCAGTAGATGTTTTCTTGCTGTTTTCCAAAAGTACTTAAACTTTTGAAGGTTCAAAATTTAACTAAGTATAAATCCATTGAGAAACTATTTTCAAAAATAGGCCTATAAGTTTTTATTTCTTTTAAAAAATCTTTTTTTCAATAACTTGTGAGTAATGTTTCGTGTGTTGATTTTTTTGCATGTTGATTTTTTATTTTATTGTATTATATTTTCATTATCTTTATTAAGGCAAAGTAGACCATTGTTATTCATTACCACAAAGCAAAAATAGGTCCTATTTGTTACTGCAAATTAAACATAACAATAAAGGGTTGGTCGATTAAAAACTTTTTTATTTTTACATGGCTGCGATAATCTTTTCTGTAGAGGCATTGTAGGGGGGTCTGTAATTTCTTTTATGGTAATCTTTGAAATGATTCTTCCTTTTCATTGTTAAGCTTTCAATTTCTTTATTTTGAACATTGACTTCATTTTAGACTCATAAAAACTTTGAACATTTTAAAAATCCTTAATTATATTTGATTATTCACATTATTAAGGGTCATTTCCATAATGTATTTGTTAGAACACCATAGGGATTCATATAGATGGAATAGTTCTTTCAAACTTCCCAAAATAGAAGATGCTGCCTGATAATTCATTCATACAACATGACTCTCGACTCTTTAGAATTTATTTTAGGTTGTATTTAAATTTCTACTATATTTTTGATGTAGTGACATTTTCTGGTTCGAATCCAAAATGTTATACTTTTATGTCTTTCATGATACAGATTTTATTATAAACTCTTGTTCCCAACAAAATACACATTATTTTTTTCTTTGAATTTCCATAACTTCAAGAATGTCAAGTAAAACAATTGGCTTGAGTTTGAAAAATACAGAAAAAATCAAACTATAAAAATGTATTCCTATTTATTTGAATTGTAACGAACAGAATAAATCCGATCGTACTCGTAGTCTTGCAAAGCGCGAATCTTCGCTAAGCAAACTTTTGCGTTGCGGTCACCCATACATATACCGAGTGTTGTAAAAGTCTTGTCAAAAAATCATTCCAGAGATAAACATGTATATTTCAGAAACTCAATAAGATACCACAATGAAACTTTAAAATAAAGTTGGGTAGAAGTGTTATAAATAATCAGCACGTTTAATTTTTGCCATAAGTTAACAAAAAATTCTAAATGTCAAATATTGATTTAAAAAGAATATTAATACTTATAATCTCTAAACTAAATATACATAAATTACAACATATCAGCTTAAGTTCCTTAAATCTAGTGTCAAAGTTCATTTGACAAGACTTTCACATTCACTGGATATTTTATCTATTAAAAGGGTATAGATATCTTACAAAAGCAGTGGTATACTCTTTCTCCGTCACGTCTTCCAAAAGAGCAAAAAATTTCTCAAAATACCAAGAAATTATCACAAAACTGAGCGATGAAAATTAAAAATTAGACAACAAAATAATATATTAATTTATTGAATTAAATAGGAAATTATGCAAATTAAAACTAAATGAAACGTGAATTTTTATTATTATAAAATGGGTAACAATAATTTTCTATGAAAATTGTTGTCTCGTTGATAATATATAATTTAAGTCTATTATATTATTGTTTTATCTTGTAAGTTTAAAACGGAAATGGTTAGAGTAACCGCTTAAATTGTTATTTTTTGGTAGACAAACTTTGTATAAACAATTGTTTTTTTAATTTTCCACAGTATTTATTCAGGCATCATTTTCCCATAAATGTCGAGCTATTAAATATAAATATTATTTTCATCTCATTAGATCATTTTAGGATAAAAAGTAAAGAGTGAAGGTAACTTCAGATAAGGGCAACGTTTTTTCATGAGAATAATTTAAAAGTTTTCAGCATGGTTACAAAATAAAACCTAACTTTTTTTACGAAATATATAAATGGACCACAAAAATGGCGTTTTAAGAACATCGAAATTTTTATTTTTCGTGATTGATTAGTGCTTTAAAAATTGAATTTGATTATATTTTTGATTCATTGATTTAATAATTTATTTATTTTTATTGGCATTGTGTTTTTGTAATTGTTTTTTAGTTTCTCTACTGAGTGTGAATATGAATCCTACCACGGAAAACATGAATTTCTTCAATGCAACCTTACTAACTGGTAATTATAAAGCTACATAAATACATTCTCTGTTAGTTGCAGCATGGGGTGAAGAGAATGTCTTATTGTTGAAAAGAATCCAATCCACCTCAAAAGAATATGTCTGTGAAGAGAAAGTATAATTCACAGGAGTTGAATGATCAGTAAGACCGAGAGATGCAAGAAAAGAAGAAAATACGAATCATATACGTGACTTGGTGATGAATGATCAAATGGTAAGCATAAATACACTTTCAGATTTCACAGTATTGACCTGATCAAAAGTTTAAAAAATTCTGATAGATAACTTTATACGAAAGTCAAAAAAGAGCCCAAATAGAAAGTGTCAAGAATATTTTGAATGTGCTACACGGAAGAGTTGTTGTTATAGATGATAAGGGGCTTTATTTCATCCCTATTTTAGCCAAGAAAAATCATCGTGTATGGGTAAACCATGGTGTTGACCAGCCGCCTAAAACCAAGGCGTATCAATGCTGAAGAAGAATTTCATCTAATTGTGACAATGAAATTTCGTGTTGACAATTACTATAAAGTGCTAGACTACGGTATAACAGTCAATGCGCAGGTATATATTCCATTCATAAAAACGTGGTCAAATCCATCCCCAGGAACAAAACCCATTCTGTGATTTCAACAGCCCCCTTACTATCCTGATATAAATTTGATGAATTACTTCATATTTAGGAACATGGATATTTCAAGAAGACATCAAACTTTCAACACGACAGAGGAAGTGAAACATTATTTGGCAGAGCTCTTGGGTAAGTAAAGCCGTTGTAAACTAACTTGTAGGATCAACAAATTGCGAAAAGACATAGGAAAAGTTATATCGTCTGGTAGTGACTATTTATAATTACATCAATTATAACTATGATTTGATTAAAGTTTTAATTTCTACGTGGGCGTTTTGAATCTTTCGCAAACACGTGAAAATTTTACGATGTAAGATAAAATGCTGAATTGTTGGGTCCTACTATAATTATTTCTAAGCAATCCAGATATCCGGAAGAATGATTAAATAATTCGACATGATTTTTTTGGAAGGTTTGAGCGCATTGATTTGGTAAAGACAGTATTGTAATTTCAAAATTCAAAGTAAGTAAAATTTATATAATTTCTTTCAAATAATTTATCAAAGTATACAAATATTTATCTTTAATAGAAATTCTTTTCCTAAAATATTCTCAATAATATTTACAAATAAATCTCTTCACCTCATCAAACGAAACTGATTTTTGTTGGGAATTGTTACGTAAATCGAGTTTAGTGCCGACTAAAATAAACTTCGAATGTGGACAATGATGTCGAATTTCAGGGACCCATGTTGACTTGACATTTTCGAATGAGACCCGGTTGGAAATCGAAAAACAAATGAGAAAGATATCGGTGTTGGGATACGAGAGCGGTCTCAGTCTCTCGTAATCACTTTGACCTATAATATAATATTCAATTAAAATAAATTATATATAATTTCATTACGTACTAATCTGAATGATACTATAAAAAATAATATTTACATTGAATTTACATCGTTTGTTTACTGAAATTAAAAGATATAATCTGATAAATATTATAAAAAATATTGTTTATACATAAATTATGATAGAAATGATTCGAAAAAAAATAAATTATTTTTCATTTATAATTATAAAAATTTCTGAAAAATAAAATATAATCCTCTAAATTTAATTCAAAAAATAATCGGATTTAATTTACATAAATTAAATATAAAATATAATAAAAACGTACCGGCTGTGTCCCATAACTCCAAAGCGTAAACGTTATCATTTATTTCCAGGTCGACTTGGTAGTTGTCGAAAACCGTAGGAGTATATACGAAAGACGCTTCCTTGTTGGAATATTTCAAAAGAAGAAATGTTTTTCCAATTGAACCGTCTCCGAGAACGACGCATTTTATTCGATACATTTCGCTCGTTAAAAATTAATAAATTTAAATCATTTTTGTAAAAATTCGGATTAACAATGATTAGCTTGTTGTCGAACCACTTACACCGCGTGTTATGTCATCAAGTTGTTTGTTATGTCATTTGGTTTTGATAAAATTCTTCAGACTCATTAAATAAGTAATAATATCTGTTACTTTATTTACCTATTTATTTCGTATCGAATAAATAAAATTTATTTTACTATTGATATACAACTATAAATATGTATCAATTCATTTTCCATGTGAATTAGTTGATTAATAATTAAATATTAATTAAAAATAATATAAATTTAGCATTACAAATATGAACCAATTAATTTTTTGATAATTTCAAAATTAATTCCACGAATGTTTAATTTGTTAAATTTATATATATGATTTTTTATAAATAATATATTTATTTTTGAAAATCGAGTATATCAATTCACAAATGAAAATCTATTTTATATATTTAAAAATTTATTAAAATTCATAATAAAATATTGTGGAATTAATTATTTAGTAAATTATTTTTTCTTAAATAATCTCGAGATTATTTTTTATTGTCTGTCTTTATTCGACCATGAATAAATGTGATAACAAATTAAATAATTGATAAATAATAATTTGTAGTATTTCAGAAAATAATATTTATTCAGTAATTTTTTGACGGATTAATTTTTGTTTCTGAACCATTCGAATCTTTTTTTTGAATACAAAAAAATATTTTTTTCTATTTTAAAATAGATAATAATTATTATTAAAAAATAAACTTTTGTGTTACTCAGGAATCGAAGAAGATAATCAAGAAATATTAAAAGTAAAATTTTAAATATCTAAGCTGTATACAAAGCAGAACTTATCGAATGCAAATGTGGAAGAAGAGGGCTTAAAATCTTTTACCAAGAAATTCTTAAGTCGATGGAGAGACAAAATAAATATTTCAATTTTTTTATTTCTTACATAATTTATCTTCTAACAGTCACCAAATTATATTTTCTATATTCTAAAAATATGTTGTTTAAGAATTTATAAGAAATTGATTGTGTGGATGTTTTTGTGTAGTGCTTGCATGTTCAAATGTTGTATTTTGATTTGGGATTGTGCCTCTCCTAACCAGATGGATTATCAATATTTAATTTCTGATAATCTGAAACTAATTTATTTAAATTTAGATTTAATATTCAAATTTTTAGTTTTTATTATTGTACTTTTTAAATAATTTTAATGATTTGATTTTTGTAAATTTTTAAATAATTAAAATCAAACTAATGTTTAAAAATGACTATAGAAATATTTTTTTCAGCCAATAAAATTTAAATTAAATATTTTTTAATAAAATAATCGTATCGAGTATAGTTCAGATTATAATGAGAGATATTGAAAATTGAGTGATGGATCTAAATGAAAGCAATACTATTGATCATCATAAAGTTGATAAGAAATGTGAATGTAATAAATGTTCTGTCAAATGTGTGAGTTCATGAACATGTTTCGAAACTTCATTTTCCATCGTCAGCAATTATAATAAAATCCTAATTAATTGGGGATTTTATCAGTAGATATTTAATTATTTAGGATTCTATTGAATATTAATAACAAAATTTTTATTTATTTTAATTAAAGTTTTAAAGAATATAGACGGTATTAATTTACCAATTTTGAATATTGATTAATGGGTTGTAGTGTCGTGTTAATAATGATTCACAAAACAGCTGCTCATAGTGTGAATTAAAACCATTCAATAAAACAGAAAGCTCATCCTTTGAAACAAAAGAGATTCTATTTTTACAGTGTAACCAATGATCAAGAACCTTACTCGATCGACTTGATTGTGAATGGTCACTAATCCTGGTTTTGAGATAACGATTTGTCTTTCCAATGTGGGCCTTCCATCTCTTTCAATGGTATTGAGCCTAAGGCTCTTTAGAGGGTCCACCCAAACTAAAGTCCTTAAGGGCCCTGATAGGCCTCCTACGAGGTCAGTGGCTTTCCGCCTCTGAGCAGTCGGCTTTCCAGTGACGAATGACCAACCATATTTTTTTGCTTTCAAATATACGAATTTTTACACCCGTGACAATTATATTTCTAAATAAGATTACCTTTCAGTACAAAAATCGTTTTCGATTTATTCGAGAGGAAGCTTTGAATTGAGAATGTCATTGAAACCACTTTGACACAACATATATTTTTGAAAATACTTTTCTTGAATAAATATGGTATCTAGATGATTTGTTTGTACTCCATAATGTTATTTTTTAGTTTATTCTTTTCTTAATCTGTGTTTTTGTATATAATTTTTCCAATGTAACCTATAAGTTGTGATCTTTTTTATTGGTTGTGTGCATGATATTCCTCAAGCGTCCTTTAAGAATATTTAAACCGAAGTCTGTGATTTTAAAGTTGGAAAACAAATTCAAAAATCTGTAAACTAAACCCTTTATTATACCATCTGTATATTTTTTCTTCACAAAAGCTCTGTGGTGTCGTGTAGAGATTTGCATATTGTTGTCTTTCTCTTTTTTATTTTAATATTTATGTATAATTAAAATATTATATTTATATTTATTTTAAAGAATTTTGAAATTTCTTTCTTTCTCATCCAATGATTTAATATCCTTTTTACAATAGATCTATTTTCAATTTAACCTCTTTAAAAATCTTTTAGTACTATGTAGTATCAGTTATTCATCAGCAAAACTTATATCAAAGCTCAAACTCTTAAGGAGGAAAATGAACATCCGAAGATTTAAATTTTAGAATAAATTAAGAAAGTGTGAATACACTGGAACCAACGTTTCGAAATAACGAATTATAAACCAGAATCTGAATACATAAATTTTTTTTCGTGTTAAAACACGACGAAAACCGACTGCAATGACATTTTCATGTATCAATTAACACTCCAATTCCAAAGGTTAAACAATAGGTAACTTTAAAAACTTTAATAGTTCAGTCAAGTTTCCATCAAATTGACCGAAACATTAAAATCCTTTCAATTATCTATTTTATTTTTATCGAAACATTTTGTCAAAATTTCACAAAAAAAGTAAACTTATAATTATTGTATAAATCGATCAAAACAGAGATAACAATAATATAATATTTTGGTAACAATTCATAACAAGTATTTAAGAAAGAATGATCCTTGTGAAACTACCTAAATCAACAAAAAATGGGGGTCTGAAAATATATTCGATGGGCACTACCATAATATCAACAATCAAATCAAATAATTCCAAGAGAAAAATTTATTTTTTGGTTTTTCGAATAAAATAATTATTATGTTTAATAGAATTACAACAGTGTTATAAAACTTTAGTGGTTTGAAAAATCAGATGTAAAGCGGGAATTAGAAGAACGAGAAAATTTTAATGAAATAAATCATTTGTCGCTAAATTGTTATTCAATCTTTTGCCACAATCTATTGCAATATTAAAAAATGGAATCATGAAGACGCTGAAGATTGTCTCGACTTACGACGAGGGCGGTGAGTTTGAAAATTTTATCGATGAGGATAAGCGACTGCTGCTGCTGTTAGCCATATGGGTTGAGCGAGTTGAACCAGAAATTGATGGAGGGAAAGGGCAGCAGAAGACTCATTGTTTTATGGCGATTCGATTGCGATTCTGCCGTTACTAGCAGTAATGTAAGAGACTAATAGAAAAAGGAGACCGATACTAGAATATTGAGCCTAAAAGAACCCGAGTCCAGTCACACTGCAAAGAGTTTCGATTGCTGCCCAGGAAGAAAATAATGGGCTATTCACTAGAATTGATTTATCCAAGGCGAGTATACTTTCAAATTAAGATGGATCATAGTCTGTGGCTTTATCAAATAATTCAGCATGAAAGACGGAGATGGTGTCGGATGAAGCCGACGAACATAACTTGCACTGCGCTGTAATAAGCTGGCTCCGTTACCACTACCAAGTAAAGATCGACAGGATCATGCATTTTGTATCACACCTAAGATGCGCGCCAGGGTATGTTACTATGGATTTAAGAGCACCATGGAGAAAATTACGAGCAGATCCGGAGATAGGAAACATTGATGTTCGCAGCAGAAGCTGCTCCAATTCAGAAGACGAGTCATAGGGGGTTTGTAACGATGTTAACATGGAGATCGATTGGCCTCAGATCAATGAAGTGATAGTGGAGAGGCCGCGCTGATTGATCATTCATCAGACTTGGTTTATCGACTTTGTCTCTGCTATAAAGCAGCTACCATGATAGAGCAGAACTCCCCAATTCACAGACTGTGCGCATATGGGACTTAAAGGTAAGGGGGAGTGCGGCAGTGTTATAAAATTTTAGTTGTTTGAATAATCAGATGTAAGGGAGAACGAGGAAATTGTATTGAAATAAATCATTTGTCATCGAATTGCTATTCAATCTTTTGCCAGAAAAACATTATTGCAAAAGTTATTTTGGGTTCGGTATACATTGGACTGTATTATTCGGTTAAAGCGATTTTGAATAATTTTTAAAAAATGAATAAATTTAATTCTGAAAAGTAAGAAATCTCGAGTTTAGTTTAATCGAATAATATATAAATTATTTACATTATAAAATGTTTATTAAATTAATTTTATATTAATTTCATTGAGAATTTCATCTAATTAGTAAAGATGAAATGATAATGTTAAATTGTTTTCGATAAAATCAAAATATCTTTTCCCAGATATTTTATTTTAATTATTTGTTATATTTATTTAATCTTTAATGCCTTTGTATTCCTTGCCGATAACAGACAATAAAAATGTGTAACTATCAAAAGGTTTAGGTGTACAGTAGTACTTCTATAAGGGTTATCGAATTTCGAAACAGGTCGAAGAAATACAACAATATATAAATAATAAGAGGTATAAACATTAAAAATATGATCCAGGAAATACAGAAACTTCTTTTAATTATATTTGAAATTGTTTACAAATAATATAAAAAATTACAAAAATTAACTTCCAATGTGATATTTTGAGCATTAATTGACCCTCGTATATGTTTGTATATATTTCCGGGACTTAATCTTGTAATGAAACTTAACCACCTTAATCAACCTTTGATGTTGCTACCTCAGATGAAGAAACATTGTAACGTTTATTGTCTTTATTCCTGACCACAACGACGAAGTTAATTCGTATTTCCTGTTTAGTTTAATATTTTAATAAATAACTTTTTAAAACATTTTCAAGTATGTTTATAAATATTTAAAATATTTTACTCGTTCTACATTTGTAACTAAACGCTGCATTTTATTGAAGTGCAAAGTACAATTTATGCCGTTAGAAAAACAGTTTTCGAAATAAATAAATACATAAAAATATCGTATTAAAATAAATACATCAATATTGTGTTAAAATAAATACATTTATACATTTATCACTTTTTTGAAACTGTAAATTACAATCTTTAAACAGAAATGTTATTTTTTCTGTCTCTGGTTCCTTCTTTAAAAAGACGCTTTCGTATGAAAGACATAAAGTAAAAATATTATAAAATTTATTTAAAGGTTTTTATACATTCTCAAACAAATTATTACCAAATTAATTTTCATTAATTCTAATTTGTAGAGTTTTGGACTGTGTAATAATAATATTTCAGTATTCATTTAACATTTTGAAACATATTTTATATTATACACCAAAGCCCCGCTATGCATCTATTCGCTTTTGCGTCGATTGATTTTTTTATTTTTTGCCATATAAAATTTAACATTAAATAAATTATGGCGTAAATTATGACCGGAATGTGTACATAGCCAATTGGAAAATGACACGAATATTGATAGGATAACTGCAATTAAAGAGATAGTTGACTTAGCATCCGCATTGCAAGTTGAAGGAATGGAGGTCGAAGATATAGAAGAACTATTGGATTCGCACAATGAAGAGATAACAACTTCTCAATTAATGGAAATTGAATTTCAGATAGCACACAGTAGTGATTATGAGGAAAAAATTGAAGATATTGCCCTTATAATAAACGTTAACGACGAAACGTTTAGCTCAAGCTTTTCAATTAATTGATCAAGCTCTGCAGATATTTAATCAAGATGATCCTAATCACGAAAGAAGTTCGAGGGTAAACAGATCAGTTCTGGGTAGAATAAATTGCTATAAAGAAATTTATACGGAAAAAAAGACAATGCAGTACAAACCACTTTGGAAAAATTTTTAAAAAGTAAATTTTGATTTTGAAAAAAGTTTTGATAATTATATTTATAATGCATACTTACTTTTTACTGATTTTATATTATTAATTATTTTTAATCGATTGAGAACCCAATTTTCGTACTATTTCTTGTTAAACATTTGTTTTATTTTGATTTTTATTTAGATAGATATATTGTAATAGTCTTTCTGATCAATATTACCACATATTCGTTATGCGTCGAAACTCATTTAGCGTCTCAACTTTCGGAACCGAATAGAGACACAAAGTGGGCCTTGGTGTAAATAGAGATAAGGGTTGTCCAATGCTTTCACACTCTCATCTTACAAAGTTTGCTTCACTTGAGGTAGTTTGAGTATTAATTCTGTATTGAAGAAACACAAGGTTAAAACTATTCCTTTAACTAAAATTAAAATAACTTACGAAGACAAATCCATATTTATTTATGATTACGAAAAAAGGACTCTGTAGACAAAAACTTAATACCACTCAACGTGTTATTTTCAAGAAATTCTCTTTAAAAGTTAAGTAAAGATACGTCGAGTAAGTTTTTGACCATTGATTGGGTTGAGGAATAGAACCTCATTCATTTAAAAAGTTGAGTTTTCTGATTCACAAAATGAATTTGATTCATATTTCGCGCGACAGTTCTGTGAATCTTTTTTAATAAGACTCGTCAATCAGTCATTAATTAACAAAGGAAATACCCAAAATTTAA
This sequence comes from Girardia tigrina, assembly GCA_001938485.1. NCBI lineage: Eukaryota > Metazoa > Platyhelminthes > Tricladida > Dugesiidae > Girardia > Girardia tigrina. The sequence goes on from MQRK01250429.1 coordinate 29,928, forward strand.
CCGCCTCCTTACTTTACATCTTCCATTAAATAATATATATTCATTAATAACTATAATCAATTTATATTGTAGGTCATTATAACTTTTTTCAATATTAAATGAAGTCGACATATTATTGTTAAGACACGGGTAAAGGAGAAACACTTTCCTTTACTTTACTATTGTGCTTAACAAAAGAAGACAATAAATCTTCTATTAATTTATTAAATCTCCTATGGAGTTAATTAAGTAAAATCTCCTTCGGTTAAAATCTAACAAATGATCAATGTTTATTCAATTATCAATAATACAAAACGATAAGAAATAAAAATTTATTGACAATATAAACAATGTTGTACAATTTAATTGAAAGAAAAATAAAAATATAAAAATATCCTACGTGTGGATTGTAATTAGAGCGCTTTGAAATCACCGTTTCAAAGCGTTCAACAGTTTAATAAATAACGATTATTAATTTACTATAATTCGAATTAATTATTTTATTTAATTAAATTTTAGAAAAAGACTTAGTTTTAAAGAGAAATATAATAACCTCCAACTAAAGAAATCCTTCTAGATCGCAAATCGAAACCCTCAATATTTCACTAAACTTGTCGAAAGGAATAATCTCCACGCAGTTAAAATTGGATTGAATCGTCGTCAAGTGGTTTCGGGCCTGTTAAAAGAATTATGTAACTACCACTTTAAAGAAAATTTTACCTGTTAAAAGAATTATGTAACTACGGCTTGAGCCGTTTTATCAATTATTTTATACTGTCAAGATTGTGGGGTGCGCGTAAGAAGAATAATGTAAATCGCGTGTCTTGACGTAGTCGCGTAACAAGATTGTGATTTGCGCGTGGTCGTACAGTAACAAAATATGCGTGGCTTAATATATGTGGCCACGCGAAATGGAAACGCATTATGCGTGGAATATAATAATAATAATAATAATTTTTAAATCAATAGATAATAAAATATTTAGGTTAAATTATTTTATATAAAATTATAAATAATAAATAAACATAATAAAATGACAGCAAAGCAAATATGATAATTTCCACATAATAAAATAACAATGTTTACATACATATTAAAAAATAGTATGATAAATTCATAACAATTTTCATTTATTTACAAGAAATTCAAAATAAAAATAAAGTGAGAAAATAAACAAATCAATTAGCAACAACAAAAAAAAGTTTATTTTTATATTACCCCAACATTCGTGGGGGGGCCGTAAAAGTTATGGCCTCATAACTTAATGTCAGAATAAGATATATACACAAGGAAGGATAATGTTCAACGTCAATTATTTCTCCGTCGCTTGCTGCGGACATTGGTTGGCCTGTAGAAACGGGTTCCACGCGTCACGCATTCATCATGTTGTCGGCTTGTTTGGAATCGTCGGTAGTCTGCTGTAAAGAGCTCATCGTCCCATCGAGAATCCCCAGATTGCTCAAACTCAGGTCGAAACCTATGTGGAGCGCGCATGTGGACAAATGACGTACTGTCTGCTGGAAGGGATGCAATGGTGGGCGGTATACTTATTTCATTATCCAAAAAGGCCTGAAATCCTTCTCTGTGTTCTTCTTCTAGGAGAAAAACTTCTAACTTTGATGGAGTTATAAATTCTATGTCATTCGGGGCCAGTAAATCTAATTCATCTTCTTCCTCAGCCTTGAGATATACATCTGAGTCGTGTGATGAAATATACTGATTAGGTGATGTATGAGTTAAGGATCGACGCAGGGTCTTACTGGGCGTGGGAATACTATCAATCCAATCATTGATGGATGCATTGGATGAAGCTATACTAGATGCGTCTATATCGCAAGACTGTGGTTTGCCAATTGTCTTTTGACGTACATCGGGTTTGTGTCCCAGTAATCTTTGGCTCTGCGGTACAGTGAGAGAATCAATCCATTCGTCCTCGATTTCTTGATAAACAGCGAGGATGGTATCTACATCCTGCTTTGCGGAATGGTAGCCTTGCTGTACCTTTTTTTTCAGGACTACTCTTGACAAATTCTTTAAGGAAAGGAATGGGCCATTTTGATCAAACGCGTACTTTTGAAAAAGTATTGGTGCGGCCGAGGTATCCCGGATACCTAGTAGGGACTTTACTGGAATGGCGCATGCCTTAAGGTCTAGTTGAACATCATGACCTAATAGGATGTTACCATTTAGGTGTCGGTGTATCTCCTCAATGGCTTTGTATTCATCTAACTGGCCTCGTACATCTGCGTCTGCAATGCCATGGCAGAATGAACAGAAATCACGAATATGGGATCTCGGTTTTACCATGGTGTGCATAAGGGTTTCACCATGATAATTAAGTATGGCGATTGATACCAGATGATGTTTTTTATCATCATCTATCGCGTATTCGCCATCTAGGACGCGGATTTTATTTTGTATTTCCGTTTGGCTTAGAGATTTCCGTATGAAGGATCCTCTATTCTTGATAATGTGTTCAGATATATCCATATCTGATTCTATGATAAGATATGACTTTTCGAGGAATGGATCGGGTCTATCGTCCTCAAAAATAAATTCCACGGCAAAAATGCCTAAGTCTTCTGAGGACGATACAGTAATATTTTTAACTGTTCGATGTTGTCAACGTCTTTAGCGTTAAATATCTGAATTTCTATTGAACGCTTCTCTGGGAGTTGAATGTGGGTCTGGTCATCGCTTACTAGCAATGCCATGGAGGCTGCATGTACATATACCGCTTGCAGCTTATAAAATGGGCGGTTAAACGTAGTGGGGCAGGTGTGACGATATACACCCATAATATCTGAAATTTTCATTCGCCCCGCAATGTTTCTCTTTATGACAACCATACGTTTGTTGTACTTATTATGGATCATTTTATTTGGATATTGTGTTGCGTCATCGTATAGTTTTTTAATGACGGGTTTGTTCCCTATCAAGTCATATTGCATTTGGCGATAAAACGATACGGGATAATGGTGCGGTGTGACGGCCAAGTTGTATAATCTTGTTATATCTAAGCTAATGGCTTTCGTTGGGTGCCATTCGGAGGGTAAGGGTACGGCGGCCGATAGATATCTATATTTTGCCTCTTCTATCGGGGCGCGTTTTCTGTCTTGGATGACCTGGTGGTGCTTAACTTCATGCCATCGTCTCTGCGTTCGTTTGACTCTTTCTTCAAATGGGAGATGGGCGTCTTTTAGGTTTACTTCTACGAGCATGTCTTGCAAGGCGTGATAAGAAGGTAAGGTCTGAGCATCTGTCGATCCCCAGTGGTGACCTCTCAGCACTTCGGGCTGAGCGTAATTGACATTGGAGTGTCTCTTCTCCTCGGAACGAGACACGGATTTGGATTGTTGATGTCGTTTCATCTGCAAAAATATGAGGGGGTTTAAGGAGGTTATTACTATAAATATAATTAGAATATAAATAAAATTTATTTTATTATAGATTTTAAGTCGTTCTGCATTATGATCGATCAGATATTTTATACCTGTGTTACATTTACGTACACCCCTGGCAGGTATTGCCCCAAGGATGTACGATACAAGTTTAAAGTCGCTATCTTTTTTTGATATTCTTTACAAATTTTAATTAAAGAGAACATTAATAAGGGAATTAGTCCAAAAACACCTATACCATACATAATAAAAGGCCATTTATGTATTTCCTCTTGTTGACTGGGCGTTCTATTGTATACTAGCCCTTTACTGATTGGTAATAAGGTAGATCGAATTGCTTTAGGTGTATACATGTTTTTGTATGATTTCTTATGCTGAATGGAATATTGATATACGTCGAATTTATCAAAAATGTCGTTTGAAATAATGAGCATCTTCCACGGCGCATACTCAATCTGCTGCACATGCATGTTTTTACCTGGTATAAATGATGAGTTGCTGTATGTCCATGTCAATTTTAGTGATAGTACTAAGTCAGATGACTGATAAATTAGAAAGTTCATTAATGTGGTTGTGTTCTTGAAGGGTATTGTGTTAAATTGTTCATCGAATAGTGGTGTACATATCTCAAAGCAAAAATGAAAGGAATAAGCAAGATTAGTGCCTATATCAGTTAACAAGGCGTACGGAACAAATGTAAAACTAATGTAATATTGTGCCGGGTCGGCTTGAAATTTATCATCTTCGGAAGTAGAATTAAAAACAGAAAATAACAATGAAAGCTTACACTCATGTGTTATGTAAAATGTTAAATTTGTATAGACTTTTTGATCGTTGCATATTGATTTAATGTACTTTTCATGTATCTGGATAATCTTTATGACATATTGTGATTGCAATTGGTTATGTAGATAGGCTTTGATTCTTATCTCAGAAGGAATAGCGAGATATATCTCTGTGCGTGCAAATTGATAAAAAGGTATCATCTTACATGTCGTTTTATCACATATCTTAAATGAGTACTTATTTGATTGTGTAATAAAAGAAAAGATGTTTGATGATGCTTCGATCATCACTAATCTAGAAAATATCGCATTCTCTTCGGTTATGCGATAACTTGCTGGGTGTTTCGTAACAATTTGTTCTTCCGTTACTAAATTCGTACGAGTGATTTCAATATTTTTCAAATTGTCTTGGTGGTTGATATCGAATATCCAACCATATTGTGAGCTGTTGTAATGCACTATTTGTCGTGCGGGTTTGTAAATCATTGGGATAAAATTTATCATAAATGTAACTGAAAATACTCTTCTGCCATCCCTATTTATGAGAATACGAATCTGGTTTACCATTTCGAGTTGAAGGGATGTTGGGTTGAAATTTATTTCCATTACTTCATCCTCATACATTTGACATTTACTATAAAAGCAAACTTCTGTTCGATATTCTGATTGGGTATTGCCTGAAAAGAAAGATGATTGTAGGCAATATTCAGCTTTATGGTTTCGATACCTGAAACATATCTAATGAAAATAATCATCAAAAAGTAAAAACACATTAAACATTTATTTATCGACATTGTCGGTACACTTTTTATAATTTCCTTTTTATACAAATCATCGGTTGTATCCTTTGGACTTGGCTCAATTTCTTGTGATATACTCCTTTTCACTTCTTCATTTTGTTTTCTTGGCTTCATATTGGGTTTTCTCTCATGGTAACTTCGGATTCTTGAACAACTTTCTAGTTCATTGTCAATATACACTTCCTTCCCGTTTTCGGATAATAAGACAAATGTTCTATTATTTCGAGGTATATTATTCATTCTTGCTAATTTTTCACCTCGCCGATATCTATAAATATTTTCTCTGATTAATTTAAGTCTTTCTTCTGGTTTGTTAATTTTCTTGTTTTCTATTTCATCTAAAATATCTTGTATCCTGCGATTTCCTTTCTCCACACTATAGTGGTAAGCTATTTTCCCATC
>MQRK01250436.1:20219-33474 GCA_001938485.1 Girardia tigrina
TGTAGAGGCCGTTATTGCCGCTAATGGCGGTTTCATTGAATGATGTAGTCCTTTATGTACGTGTTAATATATGTAAAATTTTAAATTGTAATAAATGTTATTTTTCTGTTGTATATTTAAAAATTATTGGGAGAGAGTGACATGTGAAGCGTTATATATTAGATCTTTGATCCTAAAATTAACGTTCAAACTGCACTCTCTACAACTTTGTTGAGAGTTTTTTAATGATGTAATGATTACGTATTGATTGCATAATCATTAACTGCACTATATAAGTAAATTTCGTTTGAAAAATCATTTGTTCTGACGATGACGGTTAAACCGTCGAAATTAATAAACGTTTTTAATTGGCTTTCAAGTTTTGATTTTAATAACTTGCCAATTTTATTTCAATTTATTCACAATTTCTTTTTATTATTTACAATTTTTAAAATTTAATTTATTTATTTTATTTTCTTCCATTTAAACTTTATTTAATTATTTAAAATTTTTGTACTATTTATTTTACCTAATTATTTATTTAATTACTATTTATTTATTATTTTTTTCTCCAATATTAGCAAATATTTGGTCAATCCATATCTTATTTCTTCTCCAATTGATGTTGCTAGTGCTTCATAAATGTTATAAAAGTTAAATAAATAATTGCAAGAGTCATGATATATTATAATAAATTTCAATTAATAATAATTATAGACAACAATAATAATTATAGAAAACAAATATAAAAAACTAATTAAAATATTGAAAAATAACATTAAAACTACCTAAAAGTTATAAAAGAGAAATTGGCTTTCTTCTGTTGTTTGATTTTGATATTAACGAAGAAATGTTTCTAAACGATTGTACCAAGAAATTTTCCAATTAAAATCAATCTAAAACAAACAATCCTATTCAGAACTAAAGAAGTCATTTTCCAGTTGAAATATGATTTACCACGTTGCAGAAACCGTATCTTTTAAAACGAAGAAGAAAACGAATTTTATTTTGCATCCGATCTTCTAATTTCACTCGATTATCCACAGGAATCCGATCATAGTCAATCATTTTCATATTATTTTTCAGAAACAAAACTCTTTTATTCGACACCTTATTCTGATTAAATATTGAATGAAACTCATCAAATGGATTATAATGATTATCTATAATGATCCATATTTATCAATTTAAATGCCTCTATGATATAGTGAGGCATTACTGAGTCATTATGACTCTCAGAAAGTCTTTCATCGTTTGTCATCATTCTAATTGGTTTTCTTATTTCTATTTTTAATCATGATTATTCGAACAATTTTTCTTAAGTCATTTTTTAAAATATTTAACTTCTAAAAATTATTAATTAAAAATAATAATTTTTAACATTTCTCAATAAATCCCAAAATAATAAAAATGTCATCAAATTATTATAAATGCATTTAATTTAAATTCTACTAAAAATATTAAACTTAATTTTAATTATTACATTAAAAATATGAACTTTATAAAATGATTATTTTAATTATGTTCGAATAGTCAATCACTTTAAATTTACATAAAAAAATACCAATTTCCATCTGGGTGGGAGAATCACCATTCTAAATTCAACATACTTAAATCAACATTCATCATCCATACATTTACACATTCAAACAATTTAAAATATTCCTCACAATAATGATTACATAAATATTGCTTAGGTATAGAAATGTAAAAATATCATTGTAAGTTTAGTCTGAAGATGACGGTTGATAAATCAAAATAAATAACAATAAATAAGTGTATTGAAAAGTATTTATCTTCAAATAAAACTTAGTATTACAGCATTATATTTTTTATGTAGAGAAATAGAAGAAAACTAAATGGGAAATAAAATGGTCTGACTAAAGTCGTTTCTTATTAAGCGACATAATAAAAAAGAGATAATAAAATATGATATCAATCATAGAGGTACTTTGTGGATAGAAATTAATCAAATGTGAAATGGAAATGTCATTTCGATATTTGATGAATTTTTGGTTGATAAATCAGGCAAAATTAATTAAGGAGGAATAGAAGAACAAATCGATCAGATATTAAAATTCAATTAACAAATCCTCTAAAAATTAATTTTGTACTTAAAAATTAATAAAATAATAATTTCTCTTTTTCTAATTATTAAAAATTTTTTTCTTCATTAAAAAATAAATAAAATATATTTTATTATTTAATCAAAATCAAGTTTTATAAAAAATTCAATAAAATTTAATTACAGATTAATTTATTTTTCATCGAATTTATTGATTTATAAATATTTTTTATTAATTTAAAAGTAATTAATTTTTGTTTAAAACTAAATTATGGGGAAAAATTAATTTGTGAATAAATAAAAAAATATTTTTTTTAATATTTAAAACAGAATGTTTCTTTAAATATATGTTATTACAATAATTAATAATTTTTTAAATTCAAGCTACTAATTTATCATATTTTATTGTACAATTTTATTTATAATATTTTAAATTAAATTTATTTATTATATTATTTTATATTATATTTTATATATAAGATTAAATTGCAAATAAAACTAATCTAAAAAATATAAAACGAAAATATTATTTTCTTGAAAAAGTAATATTTAAGTAGATTAAAATTATTTTTATTAATAATTCAATTACTTTAACCATTTATGAATGGAAATATTCAGAGCATTCAGACTGGAAAATATATTGTTTTATTTACATAAAAAATAATAAAGTATTTAATTTAACTATTCCATTATAATTAGTTAAATTGAAAAAAAATAGAAATTTTTTTTGGTCTTTTAAAAAAAATTAAATAAATTTAGTGGCTAAATGTGCTGCAATTAAAAGAAAAATTAAATTTGTATTTTAAGGGGTCTGTACCTAGGTACGGAGAGGGACCCATATGCACTGGAAAATTTAGAATTCTGACCTTATTTTCTATTCTTAAATTTAACATAAATAATATTTATAATTATAACTATGGACTGGGGTTTCAAGGATTATTTTATATAAAAATAATCTGTTATCAGACTTTTATCATACATTTAAAACTTTGAAAAATCATATATTAAAAAAACTGTCTTTTTAAATTTATTAATTTAATTTATTATATCTTACAAATAAATCGCGAATCGAAATTTTATTTCTTATTGTAAAAAATGTAATGTTTCAAATTATCAGTTTTAAATAAATAGCAAAATAATAATGGAAAATTGTGCCTATTAAAAATAGCTTTTTATATAAAAAATTCTCAATTTTGTCCATTAATTGCGCCAGAAACCGTTTTTTATAATATAAAGGAAAACTCTAACTGAGACCTCAGTTATTAAATATTTCCTAATTACTTTGTATAAAAAATAATTTATTTATATATAAATATAATCAGTGTATTCAAAATAAAATAATTGATTATAAAAACTTTTTATGTACAATATCCAATTTTATACACAATACCAAATACTTTTTATTGCTGAAATAATATTTTTCAATTTCTATTTCTCTGTTACATTCTTCATCCTGTAAAGTTTTTACAAAAGAAAAGATTTGGAACTGCTGCAAATTAAACGAAAAGTTAAGGGAATTTGACTTATAATTAATTAAGAAATTATTGCAAAAATGTAATACAAATGTTATTGAAAGAAGCATAGTGAGATTCTTCAGAGTTTGACTTTGATTAATAAAGATTTGGAAGGCTTTCTGAAATAAAATTTTTAGACAAATTGAATTATTCTATCATCGAAATCATTCTTGGTATGAAAGGGTTCGTTCTTGAAAGGTTTTCCAAATGAGAGGCAATCAAATTATAATTCTAAAGGAAGTATAACTACATTTGAAATTAGTGGACCTTAATCGTATAAATTAAAATTGTACTTATATAAATAATTAACATTTTACCATTCAACAATTGAAGATTTTTTTACCTCAAGAATATAGATAAAGGTCGACATAAATATCAAAATAAGGAACAAAAACGATATATACAAAGCAAGAAATACGTTCCGCAGTATAAGACGATTTAAATTGTTTTATTATGTTTATTATTATTTGCTATCGTTATTATATCAAATCCCGATCAGATCAACAATTATTTTCTGCTAGATTCAAATCGACATTATTGTGAAGATCTTTAAATGACAATCTATGATAATTTATTTGCTTTCTTTATATATATATATGTGTGTGTATGCAAATATGTAAATAAATAATAAAATTAATAAAAAAGAAGTTAAAAGATTATAAAATAATTAGAATTAAAAACAGAAATTAAAATAAAAAATAATTAAGTTTCAAAACTAAAATTAAATAATTAATAAAAAATTGAAATAAGGAATTGAATAGATATTGAACTTTGTTCAATTTCTCGTTTTTTTGTTGAGTTATGTAACTCATTGTTTCCATTTGGCGAGCAGTGGTATATGTAGGAGCCAATGATAAATCGAGAAAATGTATCAAATATGTGTGTGCCGGTTTGATAAGCCGAAAATTTGATGGCCATAATATTCAGAGAAAGGGGTCCGCCGAATGAACTATCATGAGACAATAGTAAGTGTTTTCGATCGGATAAACTGCAACACCTGTGCAGCACGTGGAATGTCATAGTTAGGTACCGCTGTGCTTACAGACCATCCGGGAACGGTATCGTTGAGAGGAATCATCGGACGATAAAGAGAATGGCAGCAAGGACTAAAGGTGATGTGTTTGATATGGTGTTCAACCACAAAATAACACCAAAAAACGAGACGGATGACAAGTCAGCTACCAGTAATGGAACCTATCGGTGTTTCCGAATTGCCCGAAAGAAAAGAGCATCTGGACCCATAGAGATGCCTTCGGACTCCAGGATACACAAAACGCATTCGATTTCTGATTTATAATATCGATTTTGTTTTCTTTCACACAACACAATGAGACTGTATCGTTCAAAACCATTAAAAACGACTCTTTCTCATTTAGATGCCACCGCAAATTGACCAACTGACTCTCGGTATTCGGTTTATATTCACAAAATTTCGATTCTTCATTCTTCAGCAGCGATCTCTCGACACGGAACAGCCGGACAGTCACCAATAGACAATAATCGGTCACCAAGGCGACCAGCAGAATCGATCCACCGCAACTGAACTCGATCCAGGCGACACTCAACCGGAATTTGATCGAGAAAATCGGATCGACACTCACGAGTTTGTCTTTCAAGTCGACCGATTCAACACTCGCTCTCTCATTCGAGGAGATTTTGCAGAAATTCACATCGTTGTTGGTAATCGACACCAATAATCCGGCCCGACAATCGATTGCATTATATCGGATGTTTTTCGTGTATTTAGTCGATGTCGATTTGAATGGATGAAGCGTTTGAAAAACAGCATTTAGCGAATTCGATTTGTCGTTAAATCTTTCGAATCTTTCACAGAATACTTTAACCATTTTTGTATCGATTTTCATATTGATTGATTCCCATTTCGCTAAAAAAACCAATCTTATTAGAATAATTCTCTATTCGCCGATCACACAGAAACACTGCGCCGTTTATTTGATTATTTCTATTCAAATTTCGATTTAAAATCGATTCGAGTTTGATAATATCGACGAGAAGACTCAGCGCATCGAAAATCGTATCATTCAATGTTTTTATAATTTTAATATTTGCGGTCTTTTTTAACATCGCGATTAACACAATTCAGTATCCAGAAAAGAAATTCACTTTTTTTAATCAATTGAAAACGATAACGTCACGTATCAAATTTACTTTCATCAATAATCAAAACTCTGTCGTATTTACAGGTCATTCAATTCAACACAACAAAACAAAACTCAAGGTCATTTTTTTGAGTTTTAAATTATCAAAAATATCATTTTTCAATCTCAAAATAAAATATTACAATTAAACTGGATTTTTTTTCACTTTTTTTAATCAATTGAAAACGATAACGTCACGTATCGAATTTACTTTCATCAATAATCAAAACTCTGTCGTATTTACAGGTCATTCAATTCAACACAACAAAACAAAACTCAAGGTCATTTTTTTGAGTTTTAAATTATCAAAAATATCATTTTTCAATCTCAAAATAAAATATTACAATTAAACTGGATTTTTTTTCAAGAATGGAACGATTTTTCCCCTTTTTAATTACAATTATCACAATAATTTTATAAATATATATATAAAGATTTTTTCTACTATACTTTTAACAACAAAAAAATTAAATATATACAAATATTCGATCAATTCGTAACAATCGGTACGATTGGCGATTCCCGATGGTTAAGCCGGAAAAAGGATGCTATGATGAGAGTGAGTTCAAGGTTTGTGAGCAGGTTTATGTGAAGCCCGGTGGGACACGGTGTACAGCTCGATGGCAGAGAGGAGTTGTGTCGCGGTTTCACTCCGGATCGTCGGTTGACTCGGACGGTATTCCAAGGAATATTGCAGACTTGAGGCATGTGTCGCCTGAGCGATGACTTACGGAGATTGGAGAGGCATCGGAGCGGGAAGACGAGTTGGTGTCTGTGGCGAAGAGATGTACTTCGACGGCACCGCGGACGGTTCGAGTAATCCTGCCTTACTGGGTAGACCACTATGTAACATGTGATGTGGATATCACGGGGGCGTGTGATAACGAAATTAATGATAAATAACATTGTTGTTTTAATAAACTAAACTTTGGCGCGAGTGGCGAATCGAGTATATTTTGGCAAATAAATTTTTCTCCTATCGTTATTTTTAGTTTTAACCACATTTTCAATATCCCAATATGTAGCAATCAAACGAAAAAAAACTGAGCAATAAAATGTCAAGTAATTGTCAGATTATAACTATTTGAATTTATTGTAATCATACTAACATAATACATTCTTGACAACATATTTATATGAATTAATATATAATTTTAGAGAAAGAAATAAATGACCCTAAAACAAATCTGTTTGAAAAAATACCTAAAAATCAAGGTAATATTAAAACATAATTAAAATCTTTTATTAATTATTATTTTGAAATAGCAATTGCTAATTGAATAAATAAAATTTTATTGATTTAATATTTAATATATTTCTTTTCTTTAATATTTTAAATGAATATTCTATATCCGTGCTTTCTGAGCTTCTACAAAAACATTTCTTTCTGTTTTACTCGACAAATAAGAACTATTTGATTTTATGTCTTTTTTGTTCTTTGTCAATAAATCATAGTTGCAAAAATAATTAAATTTAATTAACTACGACTGATTAAATTTAAATAAATCATTTTTATAATTTTTACAGAAATTTGAAATATTTTGTAAAATAATTTTTTACTAAAAATTATTAGTTTATTTTAGGACTTCGAGTATACCAGGATGCTGGTGTAATGAAGTGGAGATGTGATAACGCCATTCAAGAGGTGAGTTCGGTGTCAACAAAAAGGCAGGTGTTCTAGTGGTGTGGGCAAATTTAAATTTAAATATATTTATTTTAAACATTTGAAATTTTGCTTTTAATATAAATTTTATGAATATTTTTATATAATCGATGGAGCGGAAAGTAAAAGGATTGGTCTAACATATGCCGAGATGATATAAAGTAAAAATAACTTTAAATAAATTAAATTTAAAAAAAAATAATAAACTAAATACTTTTGTTTATTTTGAATATTTTGTGTCAAAATTTTTTTTTCAATGTGGGAGTGCTCTTTTTGATTACACGTTATTTGAACTTTTCACTGTCATATTGGCCGTTTTCAGTTGATCAATTTGAATAATTATAAATACAAAACTGTTCTTGATTTGTTGCTGTTGAAATCTGGTAATGAAGAATTGTCATTGAATTTTGAAGAAATCGTTTTATTTTGTGTGTGAATTTGTGTATGTGTGTGTAAAAATTACGTTGTAATATGTGCTTGTGTGTGTATTTTGGTGTATTTGTGTTTCTTTGTTTTGTTACTATTTTTTGTTTGAGTTTTGCTTTGATTATTTAAATTAATGTGAACGTGATCGAATGTTTTGTCACAATTAACCACCTCAGACCTGAATTTTCATTTTTGGTTGAAAAAATATTTTTCAAAATTTTCTTGTAAAATATAAAAATGAAAAGCTAAACATATTTTTTGGATTTTTAAAACTTTATTTTTGCAAAATACAGAAAGTATATTATAATGTACAATAGGGCACGAGTAGCTTTGAAAATGACTTTGAAAGAAGGATTGAAATTTATGTACATTACAATGTGCACTGGGTTTGAGGAGGTTAAAAAATGATAATCAAATGAAAAACGGAGGTCATTTGAATAAAATAAAATTTTTGAAAGTCCTCTTTTCGCTAATTTGAATTAATAATATAATTTTCAATGACTGATGATATTGAGATAATAAAATGCCAAACTTTTGAAATGGAACTGAGAAATATGGACTTGAATTATATCAGAGGAAGCGCTTTCGGAATGGTGACTTCAGTATATGATTATGGTATATTCTATGCCAAAGAACAGATTTAGTGTTTAGTAATATATATACCCTTTTAAATACAATGACAAAAGAAAAATTTTATTTACCATTAATTCATCAAACATGATTTAATATGGATATCCACAGGGTAAATATGATCCTGGTTCTTAATAACTTGTTAAATTGTATACGGTTGGAAACAACGTTTGGTTAGCCGTAAATTTTATATTTAGTCTGCAGTGGTGTGCGGTCCATCGAAGGAAGGGAAGCAACGTTGAATCAGATATGATCTAAGTGAGTCTTGCTACTGAAAACGATAAAAGTATTGCTTACTTCGAACCAACAAAACATAGAATGAACGTTCATGAAAGCGGATATAAAAAGTTATTGAATAATTTTTTTATTTTTAATGACCTTTTGTGAAAATTTTATTAAATATTTATGTACATGGGCAATAAAAATTCAAAAAATTATTTTCTTATGTCTTTGGTTTATTGCTTCCCCTATATCAAAATCCAGCGCCAGCCACTGTTAGACTAAATAAAATATCTATGATAAAATATTTGGTCAAATAAGTTTTCACACATTTATGCATAAAATATTTGACAAAATATTATTCTAAATTATATCATGACTTTCAATCGAATCGACTTTGGAACTATGAGGGGTTAGTTTTAAGTTTCGCCAAAATAGTTTATTGTTTTTTTAATTTGAAAATTTATAAATAATTATAAATTAATTTGAAAATTAATAAATACTTATTTAAAATATTTTTACAGTAATAACAATTAACATATTTTAATAAAAGTAATAGAATAAGCTAAATAAATTTTAATTAACGGATTAATATTTTCAGAAATAATTTTTTTAATAAAATGGTTATTGTAAATTTAAATTAAATAGTTTTATGATTAAGTTTTGTAAGAATGTGAAAAATTTGGTTACATTAAAAATTTATAAATTTTTTGTAAGAAAATGTAAATTATTTAAGGGTAAAATTTTTGTATATTTTCAAAATTTAATCGAAAAAAATTAATGAACTAATTTTGGGCGAAATAATTGAATTAATAAGAAATTTGTTTAAGTATATGAATTGTAAATAGTAATAAATTTTTGGTGGTGTTAAATTATGGCTTTAGAATGTGATAATACTGAAAGTGGCATAAACGCTACTTACAGGAACATTTATTATATTCATTACTGTTTAAAATGTTACTTATTGAAACAACCTTTTCCACAGAGAAATATTTGACTCTTTGGGTACATCCATTGAATGAATTAGATGCCGGAAATAATTGAAGAGGTTCAATGAGATTGAATTCATTGTAAATGAGTAGGGACAGTCAGGATGACTTTCCCAAGAAATTAACGACCGCACACAAAACTTGTTTAAAACTACAAGAAAGCTATTATGAAATGGTATAACATCATCTCTAGAATAGTACGTTGTCACACCATTTCAATAAAAAAAGAAATTATTTCCGAATCGTAAAAATTATAGCATTCAGCTGCAAACCAAATAGGAAATTTTTGACATACTTAATCAGATTGTAGTGTTCACTAAATCGTATCATCAGCAGCAACCAATTAAGAGTTTTTTTCCACGTGATATTTAACTGAATTTTTGAATTTTTTTCAATTAATAAAAAAGCCTTAATTGGATTTGCGATCACTGAAATTTTTGAGCTGGAAAATTCCAGACTTATAATTGATAATTTCTAGATAAAATTTCAAGAAAAAATAACGGACAAAAAAAACAATTTACCGTTAAAAAATTAATTAACAAAAAATAAAAAATAAACGGAATAACAATGTTCAATTTTGTTTTACTACTGTGTCTAAAATAAAAAATTTTGATTTAGCTTTCTTTTCACCATTTTCAATATTATTTTCGATTACGACTTTTCGGTTTCTCTAAAGCCGATTTTCGAGTGCAATTCATCGATTAGTAATCAAAAAATAAAATGCTCGTTTCGAATGATCGTGTCGAAATCACGAGAAAGCTCGATGAACTTGCCGATAGTTCCGGTCGGCCTCGTCCGGTCGATGATCCTACCAACCGGTTCCAATTCGTAAAAAGGAAAACCCTTCCGCAACTAATGCGACATAAATATTCCTTTCCGTTTCTCCATCCGGTCGGTCACACGGCGCTCGGCATCCAAGATCATCCGAAAATCGTGCACTATCCAATGGATGTCATTTCCATCATAAATCGATTGATCAAGAAATTCTACTACAACACTGATCAGTGCATTTCCAATGTGATACTAGTGCCCCAGAATTACTGTATCTTCAATCCGACCGCTGAATCAAACACCATCTCGGTTGTGATGATGAAATTGAGTTCCCGGTCCCCGAGCACTTTGATCACTCTGGGCCAGATGCCGGCATTTATATTTACGTCAAAATGCCACCCATTAAAGGTAAACTAATATTTTCATCAACATATTCGCGAGATCTCATCTCGCAGATAAACCACGCCCACATCACAGATATTAACAATGGAATTTCTTCGCGCTAATCATAGGGAGTGGGAAGAATACAAATACTTAATTGTGAAGTGTGAGCAAAAAATCTGTTGTTTCATAAAGTACTAAGCAAAAATATTTTCCTTGATTTACTCTTCCTAATTAAACAACATTAAATTAATTGATTTCGTATTAATTAAGACACATGTCTATCTCTTGTGTTATTATTTTCTTCCATAATAGGGTCTCTGCAGGTAGCTCTGTAACACAGAAGCTCTGAAGTTTACTTCATTTTCAATGGAAATTTCTGGTTCGATAACTATATACCAATCATCTCTGTATCCCATGTACAATAAGTTCTCTATTTCAAGAAATATTATGAGTTTAGCAATTAATTTTAGTCTTTCAAATCGTTTAAATGAGATTTATCTAAATCTACAATGTATTTTGTATTTAAACAAGTATAAGACACAGTGCTTATTATTTTATTACACTTCCCATGATCTCACTAAAAATTCACATAATCAACTAGAAATTTAGGGGGTTTTAGTACCAGCATCGGTTGATAATTGTTAGAAAAACGAAAGCGATGAATGAAAAAACAAAAAGAAAAAAAATTAAAACCGATGAAGATAGAAATTACCAAAACAATTAAAATTTTAATTTATTTATATTTTTTGACAATAAATTGTAAATAAAACAATTATGCGATATTCTTTCATGTGAAAAAAATCCTCAGAATTTTCGACTCACATTTACTTAGAACATAGAAAAGAATGTTTTTTTAAAAAATAAACTTGAAAAAAGATGGCAATTTTTTTATTATAAACAAATAAACACCATTTAAAAATATATTTTGTGATAATATATTTCGACGGTTTAATCGCCATCATCAGATCCCTGATTATGTTCTTTTTTATTGCTTTGATATAAGAAATGAATGATTATGCAATGACTTACGTAAGTCTAATCGAAAACTCTTAAATAAATTTGTTGAGAGTGCTGTTTGAACATTGATTTTAGGATCACATGATCTTATCAACAATACTTCACATGACACTCTCTCCCAATAATTTTTAAAATGCTTGCACAAAATCTTACAATCATTTATGCTCATATTACATTTACACGTTTTTTATGCTCAGCAATATTACTCTTTCCCCCTTTTATATTTTTTAAATTTTCTTATTTATGATTACATTTTTCTATGTACTTTGTAATAATTGTGTAAATTAAGAATAAACAATTTAACGAGGGATTATTTATAAAATGTTATTGAACGAAAGGATGAAGACATGTCCTATAAAAGTGTGATTAATATGCTTGGATTATCGAAACTAAGCTCATTTATAGTTGATATATTAAATAATGCTATGAGATGAGTTTTTGTTCAAATTTTAATACCTAAATTTTGAAATTTTATTAAGATTATACTTATAGTTCGAAAAACCAGTTGAGTCAACTCAGCCTTGGGCCACTTCGCTGTGGATAACATCATCCGTCGTGAGTGACGTTTGGAGGTTGCATCGGTTCTGGAATATTGCTCTGGTTCAGCTTCGGTTGGCTGAACTAGCGCGAGTTGACCAACTTTGTTTTAAATATCGCTGTTGCAGCATGAAAACGGTTTCGTCACACAAAGAGTGCCAAATTATAAATTTTCAAAATTACGATCAGTAACTGAAAATACTTCAGTCCTGACTTTCTGGGAACGTACTCTAATTGCTGATAAGAAGTTTACCAGTACAAATTGATATAAATTCAAAGACTGAAATAACAAAGAATTTACGAATTGCCAATGTTCAATACACATTTTAAAACTTGCCAAATGATTGTTCGATAAAACCAATTGTTATTCTTTTTCACTTTATTTTAATTTTTTGTTGTACATAATAAAAGATTTTCGGTATTGATAGAAAATCATTGATAACGTATCTTTATTTTGTAAAGTATCGGTTACAAATCCAAGGAATAAGACAGATGTTTTATCAGGTATTTCAAACCGAAAGAATTTATTGAAGTTGTTAATTTAAAAACAGCTAATTGAATATAATAAGATTACTGATAAGATCAGTAATCCTTTAGTACTTTCTATGCCAACCAAGCCGACTGAAAATTTCCCCGAAAGCAAATTTTCAAATTACTCAAGGAAAATGAACGATAGATTAAAATAGTTTAGTTTTATTAAGTTTTGCATTGAAATAAGAAATGCAGTTTATCATAAAATATTAATTTTTCTGTATGACTAAAAAAATGAGTTTTGCTAAATAGAAAAAATATCAATTAATTTTATATGTTATGACAAACAAAATATAATAAAATTTATACAAAAGTAAAATTTTTAAAAATATTTTCTATAAATTTGAAATTTTATATATATATATATATAT
>MQRK01250436.1:33524-43655 GCA_001938485.1 Girardia tigrina
ATATATATATATATATATATATATATATATATATATATATATATATATGTATACATATAAAGAATACAGAAAAAACGCATTATACTGCAAATAAACAAATTATTTTTTTATTTGTATACATTGTCTAATGATTTCTAATTAAAAATTAATTATTACTATTCATATAAATTCTAACTAACGTTAATAATATTTACTAGAAATATATCAAATTATAAGAGATTTTTTGCAAAAAACTTCTCAAATCGTAAACAGAAATAAATTTAGAACAATAAAATTTATAATTAATCAAAGATTAGGTTTACCAAGTTTGCATAACTAAAATTAATATGTGAATAATAAGTTATTATTAATAACTGTTAGGAAGATTATATTTAGTTTTTATTAATTAATCAAGGTTATTGCCATTCAAATATATAATAATTTATTAAAGATAAATAAATTTGGTTTCAAATAATTCTTTATTGAATGTCAAATTTAATGTATTTTATTTTCATAATAAAAGCGTATTTTTAATAATTAAATTTTTTCAAATTTTATGTATTGAATAAAACTAATAATATGCAAAAATAACTAGGCCATCCGAAATGTTCTTAGCTTAACACAGATGTGGCGCCTTAAACTGCAAAAAAGGTATGTTAAAATGTCATATATGTTATATGAACACATGTTAAATATTATTACGATTTGTCATTTGTTTAAAAGCTATTTAAAATTGACTTGACATTGAATTTTAAGACATCGATAAATTCAGGAATTTGGCGGTAGATGAATATTTATTTATGAAAGGATTAAAAGAAGAATAAATTCATCTTGCCATGTGAATATGTTACGGGGGACACTGTCGCAGGTGCCCTCATAATGAGGAAACTTTGGTCCATGTACTTACAGGATGTATGTACAGTGAAGGGTTCTGGAATTATAGGCACAACTCGGTCCATTATTGTGTTGGGAAGCAAATAACTCAGTATTTGGACTGCAAAGTCGACATAAATGTTGAGTATCGATATACTCCTTCACAAGACCAAGTGGATCTTCAGGTATACGTTCAAGGATCTAAGATGCTATACCTGATAGATGTCAAGTGTCCATTTGACACGAAGAAGAATATGGAGAATAACAACAAGGAGAATCTCTATCATTACCAGGCTCTTGCTGTTGCTTGCAGGGTAGCAATGCCAGAGACGACTGTGACAGTGCTCACCCTCCAGGTAGGGTGCCTAGGGACGTGGCCGAAAAGGAGCACTGACATACTCACAACTCTAAAGATCCAACCAAAAGTGATAAGACAGATTGCAATTGGCTGCTCAGTATCGAATGTGAAATACTCAGCAGCACAATGGTCTTATCACCAAGATGGAATAGTTCCAAGCGGGATCCAGAGAATAAATAGGATTAATGTAGAAGAGATCCAAGAACCTCAGAAAGGCATGTTAGCGATGGAAGAGATGGAATATGAACATGCTGTTCCTGAGGGAGAGAAGAATTTGATCCCACCGCCTTGGAAGCACTTGTACAATCTTATAGCTATAGAGTAGGAGTGCAACAGGGGGGAGTATTAGACATTGAGGATCAAACAGATAATGATCCATCTGAAGATGGGCAGGTCTCCAATCTATATAGGACGAGGATTGGAGATTCATCTGACGATGAAGACAGCTCATCATGGGAAGAGGACTTGATCTTCGATGATGAATTGTTAAGGCCAGGTGTGTGAACAAAAGTGTCAACTAGTTTATATTATTCAACGTTTTATCTGCAGATCTTCCTCGATTAATGGATTTATTGAGCTAACTTTGTTCCAGCTCTCAATTTCATCGGTTTTGAATCAAAATTGACTAGTCTAATTGGTATTTTTCCACCTCTGAATGATGCTACACTTGATACAACGGAAAGGTCGTTTTTAGATTCGAACGATGTTTCTGGTTCAAAGTAACTATTTTGCATATCTTCAATAGACGTATCAGCATTACAAACCATTTCGGAATGTTCTGGTATCTCAATTGCTGCCGATATGAAAACATCAGTTTTTTATATATATTCTTTTCTTTTTCTTTAGATTTTAGTTGTCTGCTAGTAAAGCCAAACACAAGTTCTTTCATCTGATTCAGAACATCCATACCTACTACTGCTTTATATGGACATTGTTTTATAATTTTTACTCAATGTCATAGACAAAGATTACCAATTTCTACTTTACAATATAGTTGTCCTATAATATTCAACTTATTACTAGATAATGATTTTGATTCGGTCTTTGAGACTATTTTATGTCAATCTGTTTTTGAAATTAGAGCTTCATCGATTATTGTTATATCTGACCAGGTATCTATTAATGCTGCTACTTCTAGAGTCTAGAAGTCTGGAATCTAGACCATTTATTTTATCTTTTGTAAGCATTTTTTTTCTGTTTCTGGATACAACATTAACCGTATTTTCTTTAGGTGGTACCGGGTCTGTACGCTCCATGTATTTACGATCCTCGGCCGATACTATACCCTCTTCTAATTTATCACATATATTATCTGTTTCGATTTTGATTATACTTCCTTTCTGTTCATTCGCATTTGTAAACTGACCTTCATCCTTTGATTTGAGATCTATACTCTTTTTGAATTTTTTAATTTCTTTACTTTGATGGTTCATGATTACAAATTTTGCTAAGAATGGTATACATCCGGTAATTAACTTCTATGTAAAACCTACTGCCTTGTATAAAGTATTTGTAGACACCAATTGCAGTAAAACTGCTTTGACAACGATTAAAACCGCATATATTCCAATTAAACCTGCTACAAAAGTGACAAAGCTTGTACATCGCTCCCATGTTTTACGAATTACACTCATAGCTATCTTTTGATAATGGTCTACTCCAAACAATAACTCGTAATTAGGCTGCTCAAAATTATCACTCATTACTGTCTCAAACAAATTTTTGATAACTCTTTCTCTCTTGTTTGGAAACAATATATTTCTTCGAGTTTCTTCTATTTCTTCTTCTGTATAAAGACCACTTTTTTCAAAAGTTTCAACGTTTTCGAATTGAATTTCATGTTCTAGTTTTACCATCTCCCAATTTTCTATTCTTTGTATCCTTTTTCTGTTAGGTAATATATATGTTACACATATATCATTTGATATTTGATAAGCTGGAGCCATTAACATATTATACTTCAGAAATCTAGGTTGTCGATTTGATTGTAATAAAATTCGTGTAACTGGTTCCATATACCCAGAAATTATATTAATAAAAATAAAAATAATAATATCAATCAAGGAATATGTATTTCAAAAATTTAAAACAATCACCTGTGCGCATAAATCAAAAATCAATACAAATGAAAATCCAGTTATTCGGTTTTATACCAAAAAAAACAGACAGAGATTGACGATGAGAATTACAACCGAAAATCGGATATGGTCCAAAAAAGGACCATGTGAAAATGAATTCAGAATCAATTGTTAAAATATTAATCAATTAATATTTTCAATTAATATTTTTTAATCAATTAAATTAACCAATTATTAAAATATATTAAAGTTATTGAAAGTTTATTTTTTTTAAAAAAGTTCTTTTTCGAATTTTTCCGATTACCAACAAAAGTGATCCTTTATATGGCACAGTAAAAAATGGAATTTCGGAATTTAAACGTTGTCGTAAAAGCATTGAAGATAAACCACGTAGTGGGCTTCAAAAACTGCGCCAACACAATAAATCGTTGATGAAGTGCATGATATGGTGTTAGATTATCGGCGTGTCAAAGTACGTGAAATAGCTGATGCCATGAGCATCTCAAAAGATAGAGTTGTATATATTTTGCATTAAGAATTACACATAAAATAGCTTTGTGCAAGATTGGTGCCACTTTGTTAATGATCAATCAAAAATGCTTTCGAATGAGAAATTCTCAAGCTTGTTTGGATCGTTTTAGACAAAATAAAGTTGTTTTTAAACATCATTTCATGACTGTTGATGAAACAGGGATCCACCATTATACACCAGAAAAAAACAACAGTCAAAACAATGGATTGAAGCTGATGAAAGTGCACCAAAGAAGGTTAAAACAGTTCAATCAACCAAAGAGGTTAAGACAACAATTCTATGGGATTACAAAGTTGTTTTATTGATCGAGTATCTTGAGAAAGATAAAACGGTCAACTTAGAATATTACTCAAGACTTTTGTATCAACTGGATGCAATAATTCGTGAGAAAAGACATGGTTTGACGAAGAAAAAAAAATCATTTTTCATCAAGACAATGCACCTGCTCACAAAAGTGGTTTGACGATTGCTAGATTGAATGAATTGAAGTACAGATTAGTTGATCATCCACCGTATTCACCAGATTTGGCTCGTAGTGACTATTATTTGTTTCCTAACCTAAAAGAGTGCCTTGCTGGAAAGCGTTTTACATCAAATGATGAAGCTATTTAAGCTGTAAACGGTTATTTTGCAGAGCTCGAGGAAAATCTTTTTAATCAAGAGATAGAATTGATAGAAAAACGTTTAAATAACTGTATTAATATTTTGGTAGATTATATTGAAAAATAAATATATATCTTCAAACTTAACTTTTGTTTTTCGTTGTTAGGCTAAGAACTTTTCGGATAGCCCATGCATATTATTATTTTAATTTTTTTTTGATATCAAATAATTTAAGAAACAAAATTTGTGTAAATTTATTTTCTCGGTGAATATTATTTCTTTTAATTAAATTTTATATTCCATAAAAAATAAATCAACATATTTGCACATTTCTTCGTTTTCTCTGTTTCATTTATCACACAAAATTTTATCAAAATGTTGTTTTTTAGTCTGAATCGATTTTACGAAAAGTGTTCGGAATAATGAAAATGAATTTTTCGAGGGTCAAATGTCAACATCTGTAAATAATCTTTTGATAATTTAATATGATTTAGACAATAATTTGAATAAATACTTTACTATTTTATTCTGAAGTGATTTTATTTCCTAGTAATAAAAATATCAGTAAAAGATGCTTTAAAATTTTAAACATTTCAAAAATAATTAAATATTAATACATATTTTTATTCATTTTAGATTATATAATTATATGCAAATTTACAAGATTACAAACGATAATAGGAAAATAAAATTTCGTTTGGTATAAATTTTCATTGCTTGAACATAAAATCTCTTAAGACCAAAATAATAACCAATTTATTCAAAGAAATGTGTATATAATTGTATAATTTGAAATGGATCAAGGGAAGTATTAATATTTAATTATTTTTGATTTGTATATGCGCAGAAATAAAATGTTTAAAATATTTTTTTTCAATAATAATAATATAAATAATAATAATTATAATAATAGTTTTGGAATTTCAAGCTTCGTTTATATTTATATTTGTTGTTTTTTTATTTATATACCAAAAATATCTTTTAATGTCCAAAGACAATTTTTCAATTTCGATGAAATAATACGTAAATAATATTATAATAATTAAACGAATTTAAATAACTAAAAAATAAAGAAATTAATATTAATAAAAAATAATTATCACAATAATTTAATTCAAATCCAGACAAAGACTTCTTTTTCTGTATCTGAGTATTGATCGAGCTTAAAAAGTTTGAAGTTGGCAATGACTTATCGAATCGATCGAGATATCAAATGACTCCCTCTGATTGGTTAGCCAATCAGATTGAGTGGTCAATCATTCGAATTTATAACAATTAAATGAATTTGTGATATTTGAACGATCTGAATTAATGATTGAAGATTTTTGATAATTTTTGATGATCTAAATTATTGCTGACTAATTTAATATTTGTTGACGATCTGAAATTTTGAAGAAAATATATTTAATCGAATTAACAAATTTTGTTTGAAAGAATTTAAAACTGCTTTTTTTGTATGTGAAAGAAGCTTTGTCAAAAATATGCAAATAAATTAATACAATGAATTACCAATAACTTAAAAATAGACGCAGCGCCACGAATACCATAATTCTGGTAACATTGATAAGTCGTTTTGGCAACTTGGAGACTGCTGAAGAGATAATAAATAGAAGAGTAAAAAGAAAAAAGAAAAAAAATGAAAGGCAAATTGCAGCAACAATTTATTATTTTTTGAAAATTTATTTATGTTTATTTGTGGTTTTTAACGGCCATGTCATTGCAAATGAATATAACGGTTTTGAAATCAAAGTATCTTTAAAAACTATAATAATCTTGAAGATTTATATCCATTACACTTATTTTTGTAAATGAGATCCGAATAAAGTAATTATGGCGATAAAAATTTACTTATGCAATAATTTTTGAACATTCTTCAAGTTTATTCTGTTAATGGAAAACTTTTTTAAGAGTTAATAATCTAATAATGATCTAATGTGATACAATTATCTTTCTTAACACTTTATACTTTCTACGTTTATTATCAAATTGGATTGATTTGACTTTAAGTTGTTATATACGATTCTTGATAAACATATTAATAAATAACTGATACATACGAAGCTGTCGAATTCACAGCAAAGATGATAAATGCGTTTGGTATTTGATCTTGAGGTTTCAAAAACTTGTATAAATATTTTATTTATATTCATCATAAAACCATTTTATATAAGGCATTGTGAGGAATATATTGAATGTTTGATATTTTGTGTGAATGTTGTATGCTGATTTGGAATTGTGTCTCTCCTACCCAGATAGATGATTAATATTTGATTTCTTATTATCTAAAAATATGTAATGTTTAAATTTATTTCTAATTTTAAATAATTGTAAAATTTTAAATAAGTTTATTAATTTTATTTACAATTTTCTAATAAATAAATTGAATTAATATTTTTTAAATAAATAATAATCATTTAAATTTTTTATCCCATAAATTTTGAGTAAATATTTTAACAATTTATTTAATTCTCCATTTACTCAGATAATAAGATTAAAGCCAATTATTAATAGACTGATGCAATCGTACGAAAGCGTTTTCAAAGATTGTCCTGATGACAAACAAAACTTGAGACAATAACAATGTTAAGTCATATTGGTGTTCTAATAGACATATTTTTCGCATTTTCAACAATAGATTTATTATTTTATGGTTGTCATTTTGTTACTTGAAAATAATTGCTTTATTTTTTAAAGTTTATACGATTTTTTTAAATTTTAGTTGGAAAGCAGAGATCATTTGATTGTTTATATTTTAATTTTAAATTAAGTCAAATTTAAAAATCAATTTTTAGTTCTTCAAGGTATTTTTATTTGCAAAAATGTTTTATAGTTTAAACGTTTTTGTTTGAATTTTATATATTGAATATTATTTTTGGTCATAATTTTTCATTTTCAATTCGGTAGTTTTATTAATACTTTAATACTTTATTGAATAACTTATTTAAATTACTACGAAATTAGCTCAATATTACTACATCAATAATTTATTTTTCGGAACTATTAGAATGTATTATTGGTAAATGTGAAATTTTATTTATTTTGATACTGAATTGCAAATATTCTTCATTATATTTTTGAAATAGTATTATGAATATTATTATTTACCTTCATAAGGTAAAATCTGTAGTTTTTGACATTATAAGTCTAACAATCAATGTTGTTAATATTAATAATTTATCAAAAATGTACGTCGGCGTATTTAGTATTTGATAAACACAGGAAATGTAATATAAATTATATAAAATTGTCTTCAAAGATAATTATTTAATAATAATATTATAATTTCAATTAGCAAATAACATTGAATCTGAGTAAATTACAAAAAATGATGAAAGTCATAATTTAATTATTTTAATAAAATTTTATTATTTTATCGTTATATGTATTTGTGCATCTTTCAATTCATTTTTTTGTTTTAGAAGGGAAAAAAGACGTTAAAAATTTATATATATAGTTTTTTATTTACAATTTGTCATAATATAAAATGAGACATGTGCAAAAAATGTTTTCGTTACAAAAATATATAATAAATTTAAAGCTTTTTTTATATTAAAAAAAACAATTAAAAAACAAACATTTAAAAAACAATTAAAATAAGAAAATACTGAAGAATACAAACAAATCATTAAAATTCCATATTCTGAAGGATTTAGAGGGTTTAAGAAGAGTATTTGTAGAACAATAAGTAGTTCTAAAGTAGTCTCTGTCACATCCAAAGTTCAAAGTTTCCTCTCAAACAAATCGAAAACAGTTTGTGATTTGGAAGCTAATCTGGTATATAAATTTAATTGTAACAGGTGTCAAAACTCGTACATTACTTACTTGGGATATAATGTCGCTCGCCTCCCCGTGGTGTATCCTGGGAATTAGAAAGAGGGTCTCCTTCCTTTCTAGTAATAGAAGGGGGGGTCCCCTTGATCTAGGCTAAATGAGTGGACGGATCGACGGGGCTAGCAACCCTATCCTTCGCTAAGACATAGCTTTTAAAACTCAAACAAGGGGTCTGGAAGGACCCGAAGTCATTAANCTCCCGAGAGGGGGATCCCTCGTTAAGGATTCCACTTGCAGTGGACTGAGGGTTGGAACCTGGAATGTTCGAGGCTTAACCGATGAAAAGATACTAAACATCGTCAGTATCTTCGAAAAACTGAAAATTGATATGTGTCAGAGACGCACTGGACCGGAACCGACATTGCCTCTTTCGGGGATTGGAGGATCCATCATAGTGGCAGTACGAGTAGCATAAGGGAAAAATCTGGGGATTCAATGAACATCGAATTTGAAGCGATCAGTGAGAGTGTTCCTCTGTCATATACCCCAAAGGTCGATCACAGTGGTGGGGATATACGTTCCGACTGACAGCGGACACTCAAGTGAAGAAAAGGAAGAGTTCTTCGCATTACTGCAAGAACACGTCGAAAGGGCGACGACTGAGGCTGAAAAGAGGAAACACGAACTGATAGTTGGAGGTGACTTCAACTGTCGACTTAATCGGACGGAGGAAAACGGAAAGACTGTCGGGTGTTACACTAGTTCAACAGTAACATCAGAAAACGGAGATCTTTTAATAGATCTTGCTGACGCGTGCAACTTACGGGAACAGAACACCTTCTACAAACATAAGTTGGCACAGAGGACTAGCTGGACACACCCGTCAACGAGAAAAAGACTACTACTGGACTTATTCCTGTCGCAAAAGAGCAGATGCAACAGGATAAGCAATGTCAAAAGCTACCAGAATTTTGACTGCGGCTCTGACCACGACTTAGTCGTGTTAACGCCAACAACAATAAGGTACTCAAGTTGGCGAATGATAAAAGAAAGAAAAGAAAAGGAAAAATTGACAGATTCTCCTTGGAGAACAACAAAGTGGCCATTAGTAGTGACATAGGACAGGCTTGTCCAAATGTCGAGAGCTGAGATGATGTGGAGAAGGTCATTTTGAAGACCTCAGAAAGATACAGAAAGAAAAAAGTCCCGCTCAATCAGAGGTGGCTACAGGGACATCTAGAATGGCTGAAATCACTATTGCAGGAAAAATGGAAGCGAAGGAAAGAATACATTCAGAATAGATGTGAAAGAACATATTCCACGTGGAAGGCTACAAGACTGAACACCTTGCGGCATCTCAGGAAATGGAAAAGAGAGAGGATTGAGGGAATTGGACAAGAAATAGAAAGAATCCTCAACAGAGAGTGTATGGGCAAGACTTCTGAGTTATGGATCACTCATAACTGGGGCGGTTGTCAGTTGACTGAGAAGATACAGCAATGTTTCGTGGACATGTGGGAGGAAAGAGCAGAATTCCTGGAGGCCTGGAAAACGGCGAAAGTCGAGATCCTATACAAAGGAAAGGATTCCAAGAAGGAATTGAATAATTATAGAGGTATATTCCTACTTGATGTAGGAGGAAAGATCATGGCCCGAATCATTGCAAATAGATTACTGCCACATCTCGAAAGGATACTGGACGACTGGCAATTTGGTTTCAGACCAAACAGAAGCACCGCGCATGCGATTGGTATCTTACGAAAGATACAAGAAGAGGCCAGATACCGGAACATAAACGTATTTGCAATTTTTATCGATCTTGAAAAGGCATTTGACAGTGTACCCAGGAAAGTTCTCTGGGATTGCCTTCAAGGAATTGGAATACAGGATCGGATGCTAAGTATCATCATGAAATTTCATGAAGGTTTCACGGGAAG
>MQRK01250440.1:7665-19538 GCA_001938485.1 Girardia tigrina
TAAATCCGAAATATAACTGAATACATTTTTCAATTTGTTTTGTGTTTTCCACTATTTCTACGAAATATTAAAGTGGTTTTAAAACTCTAGTTACTTTATGATAACCCTGTATAATTATCGACTATCAGAAGGAGCTACTCGTTCAGAAATATTGTAATTACTTGAATAATATAATTCCAACTTTCCCGGAAATTGAAAATATTGGTGGTCCGCAGTCAATTAAACTTAAGTACATTTTTTACCATGATATTTTGTTACATCCATGGCCAGGTAATACTAATTATCTGTTATTGGTAAAAGTCTCTTCCCATTTCCCTGATGAAGAATCAACAGACTGATATTTGTTGACACTGAAATTAAATTCGTAATGTCTTCGTCTGTCACTTAGATTTTTAACTTTTTTCAAAGAAATTGTTTTTTTTCGCACCTAGGGGACATTTGACTCCTTACCAATGAGCCGACTCATCGAAAATCAACGAAAAAGAGGAACTTAACCATACATTCGAAATTGTGTAAAAATAATTGTGTTATTCAAAGCTCAATTAAAAAGGTTTTAATCCTTGTGTCACCATCCGTGCCAATGTGAAGTTCTTTTCTTATGATAAAGACATTTATATCACCACTATCATCAAATATTAGCCAAACATCTGAGCTTGTGTACGGAAGTTGAGTTCAATATTCATGACAACTCTGATCTGATTAAAAAACTCAAAAAAGGGGTGAATTATCAAAGATGATAATTTTTCAGACGAATCATTCTGATATCCATGATATATATTCTGTAACAAAGAAAGTGGCAGTGCTTTTATTCGAAAAATTATAAAATTTAATTATTTGAAGAAAATCTGCAAACTGAACCTCCCAGTAATTATTTATCATTGCCGAAAACTACAATCAAGTAAATTAAAAGTGGAATCAAGTGACGAAAATATCAAACTATATATATATATATATATATTTCCTTTGTGATTTCAGTTACCTCTATCCAGTGGCGTAGCCAGGATTGCATAGGGGGGGGTGGAAAAAAATTCCTGAAAGATCTAGCAATCTTAAATATAATTGGGGTGGCTAATTATGTTTTAATTTTTTCAGGGGTGGGGGTGTCTCCCGATTTTAACCCTCTAAACTTAAACGATCCTTAAGCTCCTTAAAGGTTCCTCGGACCTCCTTTTTTCTCCCCGATTAAAATCCAATCAAGGGTTTCTATATTAATCTTTGTTTTCAGCCTCGCCAGTAGGGCCGAAAACGTGGATTAAAATGGGAACGCCCAATTGGATTTTAATTGGGGGAAAGCTGAGAGGTCCCGTTCCTCTAAGTTTTGTTTTTTGTAATAATTTTTTTAAACAATTTTTAGGGCATTTTATCAGGGGGGTGGAAATCCACCCAATCACCCCCCCCCTGGCTACGCGCCTGCCTCTATCATTTGGTTTACTGTGTTTAGAGAAAACTTTGATTATTTGTTTAGACATTGTGGAAAACAAAAACATTGTTAACCAGTTGAAAATTTCGCTTTATTTTTTAAAACATTTTATGAGAAAATCATTTCCTATTTTTTAAAAATTTATACTTTTTATAAATAAAAAAAGAAAACGACAGAATAAAAATAAAATTAATTTTATAAAATTAATGAAAAAAATTCAATTTTTGAAGTCTTGTTTTAATAAATAGCTTATCAGTATTTATAATTCCATATTTTTATGTATAAGGAATCTGGTCAAAAGAAAACGAAAGTTCCTCAATAAAAATTGTTCAAATAAATGTTATTTGTGTTATTAATAAAAATTTGGTGTTAATGAAATATAATCTTGATCAAGAATCCAACACATATCAAGTTTGAAGTCTTTGGTAAAATCAGAATATGTTAAAATCTGGATTTAAGTCATTTTTTTTTAAATTTTTGAAAGTTTTCATCGCATTCTTCAGTCCAAATAAGTTTCTTGTCTTTATTCTTCCCCCTTAGATCTTCCGAAACATTCGCATACTTTTTGTAGTTCTTTAAAATTTCCTGTAGTAGTTTGTCACTCTCAAAAATCTCTTTAAACGTAAGGTACGTGATGGATTTTGAAACTTGCTAATCACGTCAATCGTTTTTTATCTGTTTCAATACGATCTTTACGAATGAAATATCATAAAACTTAGTCTTTTTTAATTGTTTGCATTAAGCATTGGAAACGTTTTAAAAAAGTTTTCAAAATTTATAATTAAAAAAAAGTCAATAATAACCATTTATGTCACAAATGGGCTTAGCACTATGACCCGCAGCAAAATCATGACTCTGCTACCTGCGGTCTGTCTGTAGAGTAACCTGAAGACTTCCCCAAACATTTAATATTTCTAAAATTACATTAAAATTGGAACCGGGCAACTCGGCCCGCGCACTGTTGGACAAGATAAAGTTGTTTATGATGCGGGACAGGACAGTGCGGTTTTTTTATCATAAAATAGAATTACAACCAGTGATGCTGTTCATGACGAGTAGGTTTAATTTTGGTGTCTAAGTCTGATTCACACAGAGATGCACTGAGAAAATACTAAATGTTATGTCTTTCTACTCTGAAATACATTTTAAAAATACAAATGTCTCAGAACCGCCTTGTTGTCTAGTCCAACCCCAGGAAAATATATCAACATATTATAATATATAAAAGTATTTAGAATACTATTTCATGGATGCAATTTCCATTACAAATAAATCTGACTGGAATGTGGAAATATATTAAAATATTTTTGTTAACGAATATTAGTTTAGTATTAAAATGTTTTTATTTACTTAAATTTGATTGAATATTGTTATATATAGATACATATTTGGATTTTAAATAAAGTTTAATTATTTAAATTTACTCTTATTATTATAATTTTTATTTTTGAAACACAAATATAAATATATCAATAATTATAACTAAATAATTAATTTCACATTAATCAAGAATTAAAAATGAAAATAAATCAAAAAGTTAAACATTAATTTTAAGGATAAGAAAATTAACATAAAAATGTAAATTAAATTAAAAGAATGATTATTAAACAATAAATCCTCATTTTTGGAATATGTTTAGAAGATACCATCATAAAAGCAATAATTGCAAGAGTGTAGATAACCATATAACGGAAATTAGACCTCAGTTACTCAACAAGAATCAAAGTAGAAAATAAAAGTCAAACCTAAACAACAACTAAAAAAGCGGGAAAATGACTTCAAATGAATTCTCGAGCATCTGGACACCTGAAAAACAAAAACACCAAATCTGAGATCAAACATTCTCAGATGCTAATAAGCGTACCGTAAACAACCGCTAATAATCATTTTGATTTAAATATTTGTCTGAAGATTATTTTAAGTAAAGTCAGAAGACTACAGGTGGTCAAATATAAAAAAAGTAAAAAAAATCAGCAAATAATTGGAGTTGAGAATAATTTGAAGGAAGCTCTGATAACATAAACCATTTTATAAGAGATTTTTTTATTAAAAATTTCCTTAAATTCATGTTATAAATTTAATAATTAATATTTAATTTACAAAAACTTTGTAATGGTAATTCAAAATAAATGATGTTTTTGAATGTCTTTGAGTTTGAAACACCAAATGATGTTTGTTTTATTGTACCCTAAGTTCTTGTCTATAAGCCGCGGCTTATCTAAAAAAAATCATTCTGAAATTCTAAGAAACAGTATCGGCTTATACATAAGTACGGCTTATACACAAAATATATAAATGAAAAAGTTATTCGTTTTTAAAAAAATCTTTGTCAACTAAAAATTTTTTTTAGAATATATATAATTTTGAGAAACCGGTTTATACACGAGTCCGGCTTATAGACAAGAACTTAGGGTAATTAGACATAAGATTTAAGAGGGTTCACGGAAAAAACATAACCAAATGTTTAATATTTAATTTTAAATTTCGTTGCAGAAATTATAATATCTTTTATAATACATTATTGACCCTTTACATTATAAAGCAAAGATAATGAAAAACTAAAAATATTTATTTGGTTTCTAAACGATTTAGTGACATTTAACATATCTTACACGCATCTCATTGATAAATAATTTAATTAAAACTTTTTTTGAAAATACGATGCTAGGACATGGTCATGATGTTTTCTAACATTATCACCAAAATTTAATAATATTCTGCTAAATTGACAATGCATCACTGTTAGTTGTATTGACTTTATCTTCAATGATGTTTGATTCAGGATTGGAAATCATAGTTTAACACAAACTTTATTAATGCAAATTACACACAAATTTACACAAATTTCTTCTTGTTAATCCAATTTAATCATTTCGCCAAAATTTATTTATTAAATTTTCTTTAAAATCAAATTTATACTTTTGTATAAATTTATTAAACTATCTCTTTTAAAATTTATCTAGGAAATTTATTTTTTTGCTAATAAAATTTAAATTAACTTTAAATTTAATTTCTTTCGAAATAATTTCGTTCTACATGAATTCAACCTAAATTATTGTTTTTTAATCAATTTAACTTCCTAATTTCTTATTTTTAATTAATATTTTCTCATTAAAAATATATCAGTTTTAATTAATGTAAACTTTTTAAACTTGCAATTAGGTTTATTTTAATTATTATATAGTTTTTTTAGTAAAATAAACTAATTTTTATTTATAATATTTTTAACATTATGCAAATTTAATGTTTTATGCAATTAATTAATTTTTGTTACAATTTAAAATTGAAATTATTTATAAATTATTTGGCGAATTGAAAATTTTTACTAAATCTTCACAATCCTAAAAGTATTTTATTTAATTATTTTAATATTGATGTGACTTTAATTCTCCAATTCTGAATTATATATCTTACAAAAGATATCATACAAATCGATTTCACTTTCATCGGCCATTTTAGTTAAACTATCGGTATAAATAAATCAATTATTTAAAAAACAAAGAGTGATTTTTGTGATATGTTTTTTTATTACAATTCACTTTTGATCTGTCCATTTGAATGGACCAATGGGATTTCGTGATGTACGTGGTAATTGTGATTGCAGTATGTGTGTTTGTCGGTGCGTGAAATCGTGAGTGTATGCGTGTTGAATGTGTGTATAGGTTGAATGAGAGGAGTTTTGTCAGAATTACAAGTAATCTGTAAAAAGTTTGGTGAAAAAGTTGATCGAAAGGTTTTTTTGTTAAAAAAATAAAAAATTCGGAAAAGACTTGTTGAATTTAAATTTCAAGTTAAAATCGAAAATGACGACAGATAAAAAAACAAGTTTTAAAATAAATTCAATTGACGAAAAGTCAATAAATAGTGATGATGATTCAAATTTTAAATTAAATTTAGAAAATCAGCATAAAGTTGTTCAAAACATTCTTGGATCGCGAATTATAAGCGTTTCTGACATATTAGATGTAACTTCGAAAGGCTCAGAAATAGAATTGGATGAATATTATCTAAAAAATCGCGGATTTTCATACATTCATTGCGAGTGGAAATCTTCTGAAATCATCTCAGATCCAACATTTTCATCAAAATTAAAAGGATATAAGAATATGAAAATTAACATTGTTGATGACCAGATGAATGCTTCTTCAATCCTGATTATGTAGAAATCGATAGAGTTCTTGCGTGTAAGCAGATAGAATGTAATAAAAAAGGAGAGGATCTATCAATTTCTGATTCATCGAAAGAAACAATCATTTATTATTTAGTTAAATGGTGTAGTTTGCCTTACGAAGAAATAACTTGGAAAAAGTCAGAGGATGTTGATCCAGTTAAAGTCAAAAATATTTGCAACGAATTTCCAATGCATATATTGAAAATGCTGAGGCAAATAAGCCAACACATAAAAACTATAAATCAATTACAGGTGGTAGAGTTTATAAAAATGGAAATGTTCTTCGAGATTATCAACTTGAAGGGGTGAATTGGTTGACGT
Source organism: Girardia tigrina (assembly GCA_001938485.1). Classification (NCBI taxonomy): domain Eukaryota; kingdom Metazoa; phylum Platyhelminthes; order Tricladida; family Dugesiidae; genus Girardia; species Girardia tigrina. The sequence continues at coordinate 13,578 of MQRK01250440.1, forward strand.
TTTGTTGGTTAACAAATAGAAATTAAATTTTGGCAGATGAAATGGGCTTTGGTAAAACAATACAGAGTATCGCATTTTTAATTGAAGTATCGGAAGAGGATATTCATTTAGCAAACTCAACGGTTTATAACCTAAAAGTGAATTCGCTTCTCTTGCCTCATCTAAATGAATCATCTCTATTATATAACATTCGTTTAAGATTTTCCAAGAATCTAATACATACATATGTTGGGAAACACTTGCTCTACACTAATCCAATGATTAGTTTTTCAGAAAAGGTAATGCATTTATTTAAAGGTGCCAACTCCGAAGATATTCCACCTAACATTTATTCTACAGCTCAAAGTCCGTTTCAAAGTCTTAAATCAACCAAAGAAAACCAGGCAATTTGCACTTTAGGAAGAATTGGATCAGGTAAATCTATGGTGCTACGGTATCCTGGCAATTACTTCATGTCCATAATCTCTATTTGCAATAAAAACAATATTTCTGAAAAAAAAGTAAACGAAGTCTTCAATCTGTGGTCGCGTTTATTGGCTCAATGTTGCATTTATTCAGTTATAGAAGATAGTAACTGTCGTCAACTTCCCAATAATCGCCAGATCTATTTGTGGTCTGGGATTTCGTTTCCAGTTTATACCCTCCTAAAATGGCACTGAAACTTTTGCAAGAATATTTTAAAATATTTATTTATTTCTTAATTTATTAATATTATTTTGAGTCAAAGTTTCTCAAATGAATTTTATTTCTTGATTTAAACAATTAATACAAAGCGATGTAGTATTAAAACAAACCAAGTGGTTCGACAATATCAAAAACTCTTGAGATATTTTCATCTAATTCCGTTTTGTCTTACCTACAAGTCAGTTCCCCATGCCACCTGAATACTGATTTTATTGCCCTCTATTTTTATCAGTCCTCCTTATATTCATTGGCGTGTGTTCAAGATATTATTTACTCAGAATTTTATTCAACTGCTAATTTATTTTTTGATAGAATGTTAGAAATAATTTCAGAATCTTCTTCCAATGACGAAAACAATACGGAAAGAGTCGCGTTTAATTATCTCAATGAACAACTAAATGAAAATAGAAAAATAGCACAATCAAAACGGAAAAAGAGCTCTTCGTCCGCTCAAAGAATGGCAGCAAATATCAGGTATTGAGAACATTATTAAAATTTTTGTCTTCTTACAGATGAACTTTAGAGAAAGAAGGAGAATGAATAGTCTCTACGAAGCTTTTGAAAACCTGAGAAAGAAAGTATCAACTTTTGTGTTTGAAAAACGGCTTTCCAGAATCGAAACCTTGCGTCTCGCCATCGCGTACATCAAATTCACCAACTGCATAGCAAACGATCTTCCCCGAAACAATTACGTTAGACCGTTGTAAAAGATTTGATAAATAAAAATTGCTTTCCATTGTTCGAAAATTGTTGGCATGATTCACAGAAGTAAACACTCAATCGTACTCAACTATGCTCACCGAGCACACTCGCGGCTTTGAGACTATTAAAACAGGCTTATTTAAATAAGTTTTCATTAACCTTTCAATAAAACGTTTAATAATGAGCTCTGTTCGATCTGTTACGACTGTGGTGAGTTTTTGACAAACAGAATTTATTATTTATTATATTTCTCGGTAAAAATAATTTTATAATTATTATATGAGGTTCTACTTGTGGATTATTGTGGATAAGTTTTGTTTTGAAAGGTTTTTATACACGTTTTTCGTATAACAGTCACAACTTAGAAACAGATGTCTTTTTAATTTCTTAGTTTCATTATATATTTTCACATAAATTTTTAATAGAAAGAAGCTAAGGAACTTCAATGTAAATAATAATCAGAAGAAAAGCCTCAATATATTTTTTTGGTTTCATCCACATAAAACTTATTATCATACATAGCAGTTCTTTAATTGTGAGGGATATCTGTGGAAGATGTGTTTTGTGGACACTCTCCATCCTGAAGGTCGATTCATGTGTTGAATATTCTGATTATTCTAATTTCAAAATTTACACATTCTATGTATTTAATATTTATATTTAATATTACTGTAAAAATTTTATTATACTGAAAATATAATCATTTACATTAAACATTCTAATGTTCATATTTTTGGTTTGCTTGTTTGATAAACTTAAGGTGATTTACATTCTTTTATCAAAGAATTTATAATATTTTATTTATAACATATTATCTCTGAGATCTGTGGTCTCTAGAAAAGCGGACAATTCGTCAAACAACTATTTTGTTTTATAAAGAATAATGTTTACTAAGTTTTTCAGGAATATGTTATATTACAATTATAAACGCGCAAAAATTCGTCCGTTCACATCAGAAAGGCGTCGTAACCTTGAAATTCAAGCTCGTGTAGCGTTTGGAAAGTTAACTTGTGAGAAATCTTTCGATGAAATCAGGAGTATATTGTCGAAGAAATTGAACTGAAGCCGTGGCGTTTGTGATCCCTGTTACCATCATACAACAATGCCAAATTTTGATCGTTCATTTCAATGTGTATATCGCTGAACATCTGTGGATACATCCTTTAACAATAAACTTGTTGGTTTATTGATTTTTTCTTCCTACCTTCAGGAATCTGATACTATCTATTTTTTCATACTATCAAACTGCGGCATAACAAGGTACTGATGGCTGTAAATTGTCATATTCTACTTCTAGGTAAATGTAATCATGTTTGTATTCAAAGGCAGTTGCAATAAAAACATTTCTTCATCCGAAAACCATAGTCTTTTCTAAGTAACGCTGGTTCAAAGCGATTGATCAATTCAAGTCACTTATTTCTAAGCATTTCTTGAAGTCATTCATTGAGCACTTTTCATTTAATTCGACGATCGTGTTTCAGTTCACTTTCTTTGAGAATTTCGAACACTGATGTTTTCGACATATAGATTTCAAAGGATTTTTCGAATACTGAAATGGCGTCTATTTATGAAAACGTGTCATACAGATGAAAGAGCCAAAACTTTCACTATTGAAAGTGCTTCATCTGGAAATCGTTTCATGGGTCCCATTACTCTTCGGCATGTACAAGCTGTTTCAGCACATTCTCGTTTCAAAGATGCAACAACATTATTAAAAGGATGAATTTTAATCGTTAAAAATTTGGGAATACAGTCAAGCATTTTGTCAGTCCCTAGTTGGATTTTCACTTTTGAAAAGAATAATCGTATGCCTTCGAAAGTCTAAAAGTTGATTCCTGATTCCTTACATGATATGGGTATCAAATAAAACAAATCAAAGTAAAATGAATGAGACCACACATTTTATAATATCAAAATTTTATTCATGATTTTATCTCTTCTCATTTTTTTCGCTTTTCTGGCAACCTCACTGTAGTTATTAAAAGTATCATGAGAAGACGATGCTGACATGAATTTTGGTGGATATAAATATCAATTTTCGATGAATATATCGGGTTTTGAAAAGATCTTAAGAAACCGGTTGAATTGGTTTATTTCGAAAAGGAATATATGCTAAAAACTAAATTGTCATAGTGAAATGATATGACACTTGCGAACGAATTACTATATATGTGAGTCTAAATACAATCAAACAATCATTAATCAGAAGTAATTTGTCTTCATACTGACTATTAATATGACCTTTCTGTTCAGTTAATAGACTAATTTACTTTGAAAATCTTTGAAAAATTTTTAAATTTTTCTAGAACCTTTATTGACCAATATACTTTATGTCATTCAGTTACATGTAATACTTTAAGAAAGGTTGGTATTGTATATTTTGTATGAAGTGAAATACTATTTAACAAATACTGACGAATTTAATTAATCAACACTATTTACTTTTGAAAATGTAAATAAAATTCCCAATTTTGTATGATATGAAATTATGTACGGTATGAAATTTACTTATCTGCAAATTTGCTTATCTATTGCGTTTACGAAAATCCGAAGATTGAATCCTCCATCACAATACTAATGTAATTTGATGTGCCAAACATTTGTTTGGACCCCGAATCGAGACATTTAATCAATTTATGTAAGCCGTTTTAAGAGGCTCAGAAATGCGCCTTAGATAACTTTTAGAAGTGAATATACCACAAAATAAAACACGACTTTTTAGCAAACTCTTCATAATGACATTAAATGACAATATTATGCCACAAGTGTTTACGTCTCAGTTTACGACAGTTGGAGGTACTACTCTTGGTCCATCGAGCAACATTTGCTATTGCAAGCAAGTAAGCATACACACACATCAATAAGTACAGGTAATGTACATGCTAATTGTATAGGTAATTGTATAAGTTACATCATATCCACACACGCATACACATACATACACGCATGTCATACATTAATCACCTTATGCTTGCTGAATGACTCTCAAACTACTTCTCTAGAAATCTACCAATGCGATTCGCTGCTGCCTAAAATGAACTGAATATTGTAAATTTACTAAAGAGCCTTGCCACAACCATAGTTTCTCATTCTGACTGCCTTACTCCATAGATAGTGTGGGACATTCCATCTTCATTTAAATTATTTGAACTCATCTATTAATCAATAATCAGACACTTTATCTAATTATAATTTTGATTTTAAAACATTACATTTAAATAACATAATTATTAATCTTTATATATATATATATATGTATATATATATGTATATATATGTAGTCTACAGATATACTTTAACAATATTTTCAATTACATATAGTATTTTCAGAAACATGAAATTCTAGGTGTATCTCATAGATTAGAACTGATAGAAAAAACAGACTTGAGATTGGAAATCAGTAGGTGAAATATATATCTGTTTTCGGTGTTTTTTATGTCGAGTAGTGTTATTAATCCAAATTTTGTTATCAAATCAAGTTACTTCATTCTCTGTGTTGCAACGAAGAAATAAAGTTCCTAAAGTTTATGGCATCCTTACACTCTTTGGAAATTTTATCAGTACATGACTGATTTTCTATCTTGTTAATTTTTTTCTAATTTAGCTAATAATTAATTAAATAAAAGGATTGCAATATCATGTAAATAAAAGTGTCCTCAATTATAATATAATATCATTAATATTATAATATAATTATATTAACATTGTAATTAAAATCAAATATTAGTTGTACATTGTATTGATCCTCAAAAACAACAAAAAAAATAAAGATAATGAAATAAAAAACCATAACGTTAAAAAAATTCGTACTAACAATGTCGTTGTCTTACCGCTTCACTTTTGTAATTAAATGATGAAAATATTATGATTTCGATGTCGATGTAAATAAAACTTTCTTTGATATAAATAAAACTTTGCTCATTATGACTTTTTCGAACATTATTTTTCTCGCGGACCGGAACCATCAGTACGGATTGTCGCATCTCGCGTCGTCCCACGTCGCGATCGTCGTTCACCGCTCTCATACCGGTCCGCTCATACATAAATAGTCATTAAATTAGAAAATGAAAACAAGAAAAATGTTTTAAATATTTATTGTCTAAGAAATATCAGCGAGAACAAGGTTGTCTCCTGAGCCAGCTAAGAAATTTAGAACTTAGGTACTCATCGCCTTTTTGTACATTAGTTTATAACATTGTTTTTTATGAGTTAAACAACTAAAAGCTACATATCAGAAAATAACAAGATATTTCTATGGTAATATTCTTTTTAAAAATCAATTAAAATCAATAACATCAACATATAAGTGATGTAAAATTATTACATTTCGAAAACATAGGTCTAATAGAAAAAGTAATTTTAATTATATGATTTTTACGAAACAAGACTATGAGAAGTGGTTGCAACCTCTATATCAGGATTCATTTTTTTAAACACCAAAATTTATTTATATAACAATTCACATCTTTAAAACAAATTTTCCTGTTAATTTAATTATCTTGACCCAAATTAATCTATTAAATTCTTTTCGATTTAATTTTTAAAATCCTGAAAATTTATTTCAAAAATTATTTA
>MQRK01250442.1:10126-25507 GCA_001938485.1 Girardia tigrina
ATATATATATATATATATATATATGTTAGAATTCTTACATCCTTTCTCCTCTCATGTAAATTTGGAAAATCATAGTTTAAAGTTAACAACTTTACTTTTCATAAAATTTGATTATTAAAATTAAAATTATATATAAATTATATATATATATATATACAACATTAAATATCACAATACATCACTTACAAGTCAAATATCATGTAGTGGAACCCTTCATCTTGGATGTTGTCGTGTAGACGCACTAAACATTTATATTCATAAATATCAATCATATTTTTATAAATATTATATTATTTTTTAATAATCATCTGTTAAACGATATTTCTATTAGACAACTTGTATTATACGTCGTGCGCTCAATAAGTAGTGAGCCTAACATAGAAATAATATTCTGATTCCAATGAATTATTTTTTCATAACAAGCAATTTATTAAGGTAATATTTGTGATAATTGTTTTAATCTATTATTTGTGTTTAGGTTAGAGAGCGCATAAATTCGAAAATGTCATTGAAAAACGTCCAATATCGAAGCGTTATTCGTTTCTTGTTAATGAAAGCCGGGAAGAAATATTCCTGGAGCTTTGTTATGTTTATGGCGAAGAGAGTCCATCCATATCTACTGTCAAATGATGGTTCAACCATTTTCGAGATGGTCGAACGTCTGTTTTTGATGAAGAAAAGTCAGGTAGGCCACGTGAAATTGGCGAAGAAATAGCGAAAAATCTCAAGAAAATCGTGCAGTGTGAGCGACGAATTACCACCAGAGAACTGACAATGCGATTAAATGTCAGCACAGGTACCATATAATCACTGCTTGTGGAAACTGGAATTATAAAATTGTGTTCACGCTTCTTGCCACAGTTTTTAACAGCAGACATGAAGGATCGGGGATTGATGTGTTGCCAGGAAAACTTAAACCTCTATGAACGTATTGGAGACCGCTTCTTACAGAATATTATGACTATGGATGAAACACCACTTGCCTTTTATGTCCCAGAATCAAGACGTGAGTCTCAAGAGTGGAAGCTGCCAGGGGAAGGGTGTTCGAAGAAGATGCGATCATCAACCTCTCACAAAAAAGCTCTCATGCTCACCACTTTTTGGGATGCAAATGGAATGATCCTTGCTGATTTTGTGGAAGCTGTTGTTCGTATCAACAGTGAATACTACTCCCGGCTCGTGCAACAGGCCAGAAAGCTGAGAAGGAAGAACAGAGTTTGTGAGTTATATTATTTGCACGACAATGCACCCATCCACACAAGTGGGCTGTCAATGTCATCATTTGAGGGTTGTGACCTCATCCTGCTCTTACACCCTCCATACAGCCCGGATCTGGCGTCATTCGAATATCATCTCTTCAACCACCTCAAGCGAGATCTCAGGGGTTAACATTTTGCTACGAAAGAAGACTTGAAGGATGCAGTCTCAAATTTCTTGGCTCAACAGCCACCGAAATTCTTCGAAAAAGCGTTTCTGGACCTTGTTGTGCGCTGGAAAAAATTTGTTGGTGTGAATGGAGATTTCTTTGAGAAATGATAACTTTATAACTTGCTTGTTATGAAAAATAAATTTCATTGGAATCGGATTATTATTTTTATGTTAGGCTCACTACTTAATTATTGGAAATTTATTTAAATTTCATTGGAATTGGATTATTATTTTTATGTTAGGCTCACTACTTATTGAGGGCACCACGTAATTAATGTTATATTAAACAAATATATAAGAGATCATAGAAGATTTTTACAATAGATGTTAAGAAACTGTAACTGAAAAGGTGCGTTCAAGAGGTCCTCTGTCTAATATAGAAAGACGAAAAATTAACTTAAATATTTTTAAATAGAAGTAGTCGAATAGGTATAATGAAATAAAACTAAGTGTATTGTACAATACAGGAGAGTAATAAAATGTATGCGTAGACAAAGAATAACAACTATGAAAGGTACGAGTTCGTGCAGAAGGATGCTCCATCTTTACTTAATTTAAAGAACTGGATAAATAGATTCAGAACTGGTTGCCCATCAATTTTTGATGAAACTAGAAATAGGCCGACCACAATAAGAATATGACAATGAGAGCGAGACATGTCCTAAAACAGTGCAAGAAAATAGAATAATCAACATTCGTCACTATCTTCAGTTTTGAAAGTGTAAATGTGAACATTGTGTTACAATTCTTACATCCTTTCTCTTCTTATGTAAATTTGGAAAATCAGAGTGTAAAGTTAACAACTTAACTTCTCATAAAATTTGATTATTAAAATTTAAATTATCAATTTGACCTTTAACCTCGAAATAAACTTATTTCTTTGAAAGAAGAGAGAAATAGGAAATTATAAAACAGTTACTAAAATCATAAACAAAAACTTTTTAACTTTATTAGTACATTTTTTCCTTTTTTATAAAATTGAAGACATTTCGAAGAATATTGTAGGAAAGAACATGGAAATAATTGAGTTAGAGAAGGTTGAACAACTGATTGCTTGCACGACGACAATATAGATTTTATTGAAGCAGTTTGATGCGAAAAAGCTGTGAAGTCACTCTAGGTCCTTTGAGTAGATGAATTTACATAAAATATAACAATCTTTCCCTCGAAAAAATCAAAACGTCCTTTAAATATTAGTGGAAGGTGAGACCAAGGCTGTTCCAAAAAACACTCATTGTGAAGCATCTCAGATAAATTGCTCCAGGCTTTATTTTTAGTTCCGGTTTCTCATGTAAAAACAGCCATTCTGATGATACCTTGCTTTTTGATACTAGAGACTTAGTGGAGACCGTTCTATATAACAATTTGCCCTAAAACCAAGTTTTCTAGAGAATGCTTCAATTGAGGTCAAACATCCCTTGGTGAAAACATTCATGCCAGACTTCTAATACCAAGTGATAGAAACACTAAACATGAATGTCCGAAAAGCGAAAGCCCGTTGTCTCCCAACGTTTTCTCGGTGATATTTTGCTTTATTTTGATGATTTCCCTGGAACGTTTCCCTAAACTGCCTTGATCGATTCATACTGGTCTTCCTGGTATCTCTGCGTCAAAAGGCAATGAAAACTTTTATTAAAATGCCTTTCTGGATATTCTGAGTACTTAATGGTTCAAACACGTAAAGTATTAATGTTGTTCTGAAATAAGGTTGGCGTATTATTTTTTCATAACAACGAATCGGTAAGTATTCGGCCGCATGGAGGACCAAATGAATACAAGGACAGTATTCATTTTTTCAGTTTAATAAACGGGTGGAAACATCAAATGCCAATTCTTAAAATTATGCGCTGTTGCAATTAGAGTCGTTTTAATTATAGTTAACGAAATCAGATAATAACTTATTAAACAAAAACATTTAACCCAAGCTATGAGGGAAACCTATTTAAAACGCAGAAAGTTAGTTCTACAACTGAACAGTATTCCATTAGATTGCAGTCCTATCCAGGTATTTATTTTTTATATGGCACTTTACACATGTTTTTCCAGACAACTCAGTTAATGAAACATTAACTCAATACAATTAGGGAGACATGTGAAGCACTTGAAACTTCTGTTATCCATTTACATATTTCACTCTGTCATATGAACCAAATGTCCTATGGGGAACGTACACGTAGGGCATGTATAGGAAGGATAGAGGTACATAGCTAGGCATACCGTAGCTCTGTTCCACGGCGGACTGCCATTAAAATGAGCAGTGAGGAAGAGAGAAAGAAGGAATTTGTTAATGCACTTTTATGGCGAGTTATATTATAGACATTCTTATGGTAAAACGATCCGAGGTCCCGGCTGACAAGAACGATTCCCTCTCATTTTTCTTCTCTCATCTCTCATCCTTTTTTAATGATCTTTTACATTCTCTCTCATTTTATTTGTTTCTTTTTAAAACACTTAAGTTATTATTTTAATTTTGATTCGTTTGACTAAAATAATTCCTTATATTTTTATTCTTTAATTAGTTTAATTTTATGTTTTCTATATCACGAAAGGTGACAGTTTTATTTGGTTAGATTGCGTGATAAGGTTACATTTCATTAATAAAATTATTTTTTAGATGGATTTGAAGCCTAAATAGACGAGGAAGAGTTGAATGGAGGAGTCTATAATTCTGTATAATAGTGTAGAGGGGAAACATAACTAACTATCCTCACCATATACATATTTGGATACACAATAATGAAAGATATTTTATAAAAAAAAGTGTACAGATATGGATTTTATATAATTCCTTATAATTCCTCCCTTTTTAGATATTATCCCGGAAAAATATTAGTCATCAATAGTCATATATATATATATATATATATATATACAGTCATCCCTCGTTTATCCGGATCTACTTAAACAATAAAAAAACATTCCGGATAACGAGGGTTTTTAAATTTCCGGATAAATGAAAATAAAAATTAATTTATTTTTTTTATTAAAAAATCAGTAATTTTTAACTGTTTCCTCCTTAGATCACGCCTTCTAACAATTATATCCTCATATTTTTGCAGTTTTTCCAATAAATCTCTTTTAAACAATATATCAGTTTCACAATCCAAGTATTCATATTCTTCTAGATGTTTTTCAACAACTTTCAAGGCTGTTAAGATTCCCAAATGAGAAATAGATTTTTCTCCAGTTATTTTTTGTGAATAAAGTTTTTTTTAATTTCTGAAATAAACGCCGGCTTCGATTTAACGCCGCACCTTCGATTCAGCATTTGAAATAAACGCCGTGGCGTTAAATCGAAGTAATACGGTATACAGCCAACTGCTAAAGTTTGTGAACGCTTGTTTATATACTGCTTTTTTGTTGTTGCACTGCATGTTTGTGTATTCCTTGTTAAGTATACATAAACCATTTAAATGATTAAATGCATATTTTATTTTTATTATTTTTCAAGTTATAAATTGTCATTATTTATTTTAGAATCATGCCTGTCCGCGGCAGGGAGCTAACAACAGACAAGCGTGCAGCAGCTATGGCATTGCAGAAGCACGGCGTTTCTTATTGACAAATAGCTACAACTCTTAATGTTTCTCCTGGAGTCAAAGAGACTGGTTGAAATATTAATATTAATATTAAATATCAATACACAAAATACTTAATATACACTGGTTTTTCGTAGTTTATGTGCCAGTTATGACAAGTTTTGATAAATTTGTGTCTTATTATAATTTTCTAATAAAATCTTTGTATTTTGGTGTGCTTTTGTCAATATAATTGCAGTTGGGTGCAAAAGACAATTTAACAACAAGCGTTCACAAACTTTTGCACCTGACTAAATATATATCTGTTAAAAATTGGCACTTTTCAGGGTTGAGTCTTAAATCTGCTTCCTTTATTTTATGCATTACATGTTTTATTTGTTGCATGTGCTTTTCTTTATTTTTTGGAAAAATCAAAATACCGTCCAAATACGTGGTTGATAAATTGTGTTATATATACCCTGTCTGGCAAAAAACATGAATTCCTAAAAAGGACCATTTTATAAAACAATATGCTTAACGTATTTAAGCATCATTTCTCAACATAATTTCCATTTCACTTCTCACACTGCCGCCAACAAATAATCATCTCAGAAAACGCCGTTTTGAAAATTTCTAGGGGGGAACATGCAGCGAAGAAATCGTTCACGAAAACTTTCAAATCGTGTTTGGATCCAAATTGGATGTCTCTTAAATGCTTCTTTACTTTCTGAAGAGCTAAAAATCGCATGGTAATTCGACGGTCTCCTTGAATAAATTGCAATTTTTCATCACATTTTAAAAAATTTCTTGAAGTTAACCTGATTTTTCTTGATTAAAAAAGGAGGTGCGACTTCATTTAAACTCTTTGACTCAATATTTAACAGTTGTCAGATATGGTAGAATCATGTAAGTAAATATACTGTAAGAGATCGTCGATTTCACTGCACGTTTTCTTCTGAAAAACAAAGAAGTTGAAAACGCTGGGATATTCGATTTCTAAAAGCATTTTACTGACTAAAATTCAAAATTACTGAAATTAATTTTATATTAATTTATTTAATCCACCACAAAGCTATTAAATTTTCCGTTAGGTCGTGTATTTATTGTACACATCATAATTGCGTCTCCAATTGTAAGGTCCTGACCTAGCTGGTGCTCTCGAAAATCTGAACGCAGATCCACTTGTTCCTGTTCCACAGCTTGATTGTCATATCGTCTCCGCTTGTCAGACTGAATGGTTTCATTTGAAAAACGACGAAGCAGAGAATACAGTACGAGTGCGTCTCGAAGGCATGCACTATTCTCCTTAACACGGCCATCCCTGATGGCAATTCCGACAACATACGATCAATAATTTTCGCCCTAATGAGGGCGGGTTTCCATTCAAATAAATTAAATCGATCGTTTGTGCCCTCTATCGGAACCTTCATTATTACATTTATCAAGACAATTCACAACATTAAAGTCTCGGGCAGTAAACGGATTAACTACACATTCAAGTGTTGAATCTATCTCTGGATTCGCAAATCTCGATCCATTTTAAACACCTTGATGCTGATTTGAACACGACATAGTTATTCCCAATTAAGACAAGAAAAAATGAATTAACAATATAAATTAACAATCGATATATTTTTATTTAATTTCATCTAAAAAACTATTTTTTTGCTTATTTAAACAATTTTTCAACCCTTAAATAAAACTCACTAAAAAAATTACACTACAATTTTTAATTCAGTTTTCACACACATAATCCCTGCAATAAACTTTTTTTATATAAAAATTTAATAAACTTTAATTAAAAAGAAAATTTTATTTATCTTTTAATATTAATTTTATTTTGTAACTTTTGTCTTCTTTTCTTTGGTCCGATTTTGAATTCACTTCCTGTAGAACCAAAACACATCAAGTTATGCAGAAATGGCCGATTTCACGAATTTGGCAGATGGTCAGCCTCACAATTTTCTTGCTCGCGAAGAAGTCGACACAATGGAATAGCCGGTTAATGCGCCGGATGACAATGTCCTTTAAAACATCTGGTCTTTGTTAAAGAACAAGGTGTATCGAAGTGGCAGTGGAAGTCGTACAGAAAGCACAGGAAATATAGGCCAAAGATACTCATTTCGCAAGCATGTTTATTTTTGTGTCATCAATACCACAACGTATTCGAATGGTCATAAAAAATCGTGGTGGACCTTGTTTGTATTAAATTATAATCTTTTTATCTTGGTTTTTCAATTTTCTCTATCATATTATATGTGGAATCACTAATTTGATCGACCATGTATACATAAGACGGGGATCAAATTCGTCGGAAGACTATTCCAAGACTCCAAATATTTGCGTCAAAATGTTGAGAAAGCCTGTGAAATAAATTCTACTACACTGCTTTCGTAAATGATTTTAAATGTAAGACAAAAATGACATTGAAAATGTTAGGAATTAAAAATGTTAGGAAAATTTTTGAAAGAAAGTTATATTAAATATGTATAAATTAAAATTTTTATATAATTAAATATGTAACATTCGAAAAAATAAAATTACTAAAATTAAGATAAATTAAATTGCTAATAAAAATTTTTGAGAGTTTTAATATAATATAAAAAGTAAAAAAAGTGTATAATTTTTATGTGAAACGATTAAAAAAATGTAATAAAATTAAATGAAACGATTAAATATTTTAAAGTATTATCGTAATTATAGAAATAATAAAAAAAGCAAATATGAATATTTATATGTATTTTTATCTATATCGGTTTAAGATTTATGAAATAAATAGTTTCTCAAAAAAAAATTTGTTTAAATATTAGATTTAAACATTTTTTTGTGGTATAATAAAAGTTTTAATGTCTGATATTAATAATTCTGACGAGTTTCCAAGAACCACTAATAGAAAACAAGGAGGAAGATGGAAAGGTTTAAAAATTTGACAAAAGCAATACAAGGGAAGGAAGTAAGAGGGTAAAATCGGTATATACATGGTCGATTGTTGCTCTACCGATTGGTCGATTGTTGGTCGACTACCACATTTGGTTGTAGGGTCAACATTTTTTGACAAGATTCACTTTTATTTGATTCATCAATTGATTCTGATTTTCCTAATCAGTAATGATTCAGGAACAACTACAATAAATACAGAAAATCATTCCTGGAATGACTTGATAGGACGACGATGCTTGTAGGACTAAAGGTCGTATCAGCAGAAGTTGTTCTTTTCAAAGTCAAGCAGAAAATGTTCAAAGAACTTTTTTCTTACACAATAGGTTATATAATAATATTTTGCTATTAAAGAGATTATGTGGAATTTATTAATAATTGATAAAATATGAAAAAAATAAATAATAAACAGTAATACAAGTTAATAATAAAAATAATAAATTAATTATTAATCAATTCAGTATTTTTAAAACAGCACATAATTTTATATGAAATAAAAAGTGTTTGAAAAGGAAAACTGAATAGAAAAGAGCAATTAAAAAGAAAATTTATTCTTCTTTCAAAAATATTTCCCCTTCACTAAAGTCGTTTATGATGCCACAAAGTCATGCAACCGTTTTAATGGGAATTCCTCAAGAATTATTCTTTTATTTTGGGATTTTATTAGTTTTTGATTTGATTGTTTGAATGTTTATGGGAAAATAAATAAATTGAAAATTATATTGATTTATATTTTCCTAGACTTACTGTGGAGCATAATATAAATATAAATAAAACAATAAAATATGTTTTGTAATCATTAATTATATTTAAAAAATATTATTTTTGGTTAATAAAATACAAATAATTTAAAAATTGTAAATAATTTTTTAATACACATTGAATTAAAAAACAAAAGTAATTAAATTAATAATTTATTTATTAAATAAAAAATATGATTTAATTTTAATTTTTATAATTTGGATTGTTATGATTTTGCGCTCACGGAAAATTTTGAACGTTAGAATTTAAAATTTGCAAAATTTTCAAAAATTTCAAAATTTGAAACTAAATTAGTAAATTATTTTAAATTGTTAAAACGGTAAAATTAAAAAAATGTTATTTTGAGAATTTTGAGCTTGTGAAATTTTAATTTAAATTTTAGCGTATTCATATTTATATTGCACAATATTTATTAATAAAGGTTTGGGAATAGAAAATTAAATAAAAAAACAAAATTTAAAGAACAGAAATTTGTATAGAAATAAAATTTTGAAATTATTTCTACTCTTAATCTTGAGTTCGATTCCAATACGGGTTCGTCAAACATGTACGGACCTAACAAGGATTATTGATATTAATATTACCTAATTTATATTTATTTGATTATTATTGATTTTTTTGGTACTGTAGCCTTGGCTTGGGTTTGCATATTTTTGAGTGTCTCAGTAGGCAAGGAACCTGGTGGCGCCTATCTCCTCTCTAGGTTTGGATGGCCGTTGGCTTCAAGGAGCTCATCCACATGAGCCAACTATTCGACCATGGGACAGGTATTACAGGTTTACAAGGTACGTGTAGCAGACATATTGCCTGACCTGACCTGTAGTCAATGGCCCTGCTATTTCCCTATCGGTCACCCAAATAGGTACTAACACAGCCGTTGGTTGCTTGACTTCGGAGATCGGACGAGACTAACTGCGGCCATTGACTACTTATTATTGATTACTTGATTAAAAAACTTAAAAACAGAAACCAAGTAAGTTCAAATAATTTGCATCAGTAATTGTTAAGTAAAAAAGCAAGTTCAGATGCACAAATAATTAAAGAAAACAATGGACTTTATCATTTATCAAAATTTGTTTTTAATTCAAAAGCATTTATTAATATATTTTTCATCGTACATCATTAATTGGTTTTTTTAATATTGTAAAAAATAATCTTTCACAATTTGAGGGAATTATTAAAATATTATTTTTAACAAAATTATAACCACATTTCTTTATTTTATATTTATTTCTTTATTTTTTTTAATTTTTATGATTAATTTTAAAAAAACTTTGTTTTTTTTTCTCGCTTGATGTTTTATAATCAATAAATAATAATGTGCGGCACAGTTGAACATTGAACCACGAGTGCTCACGCATCACAACCGCCCCGACGCATGACATTCTCTGTCCGAAAAACGTGTGGGTTGTCGGTTTATTAAAATTTTTTAAAATAAAATTTTGAGTATGGTATTTAATATATTAATAGGATGTATAGTTTATAATATATACAATTATATATAATTATACGCATTTATATACAATTAAAGGATTTCGGTCTGTGAAGAGTTTAAGTGCACTATAAAGTGTTTAAATTTATGATGATTTATTTTTTATATAACAAATCTTTTATAAGGTTATTTCAAAACTACGAAAGTAGAGTGAATATTGACGGAATAACAAGGGAAACATAAAATATCTTTTGCAAAGCAATACGTGGAAACAGTACTATATATATGCATGGTTTAACCAAAGTACACAAAGTTGGTTATCTACTTCGACCTGTGATTTCAATGATTGATACATTTCAATATAAAGTCGCCAAACTTTTGGATTTGTTATTGAAGCCTCTTATTTCAAACCCTATGGAAGTTAAAGATTGTTTTGATTTCAAAGACTTTGATCTGAATCGAGTTCCTCTGACATAATAAATGTATGGTATTCTTTGATGTTGAGAGTCTATCCACGAATGTAGTCATTGGTGAAACTATTCGATTGGTTGTAGATTTATAGGAAAGAAAAGCAGATCTCAAGAACAAGCAAAATATTCATCTAAAAGCAATATTTTAACTGCTTGTTTCATTTCTCTTCAATGAGGAATAGTACATTCAGAAAGACGGTGTAGCAATGGGTTTACCACTTGCTTCAACATTGTATTCAATATTCATGCAGTTCATTGGAAGTCACATGGATGTATATACTGGTGAAAAACCTTCTGTGTATAGACGATATGTGGATGATGTTTTCTTGGTTTTCCAAGATAAAGTCCGGATATAACCCTTTGAGAACTTCATGAACTCCATTCATGATAATATCACCTTTACTACAGAATTGAAAGTTAATAATACTCTCCCATTTTTTATTTCTTCAATTGTATAGAATATCTTTCCAGTAGTTTTGTGTTTTATGTAACCTTGAATTTTTTCAAAAAAAGAAAAAATTAAAAATCCGTTTAAACTACGGTTATGGTTATTTTAGTGCTTATTGCAAGAAATACACTTAAGAAAGGAATTAAATCAGAATTTTTGTTTTTTTTGGTACCGTAGCCTTTTGGCCGTGGGTGCACTCAATTATGCACAAGCATATGGCTTGGGTTTGCATATATATTTGAGTGTCTCAGTATGCAAGGAACCTGGTGGCGCCTATCTCCTCTCCAGGTATGTCAGGTAAATCAGAATTACAAAGCTAAAATGAAATTGATGAAACGATAATCTGTCTGTTTCTGCATTTTGATATAGTTTCCTTTCAAGTGTCTCGTCATCACTCTAAGAGTAATTAATACAATTCCTGCTCATCCTCATTGACAAGGCCTTCGATGATGGTTGATTCAGAATTATAAATCGTAATTTCACACAAAAAAATTTGTTAATGAAAATTGCGCACCAATTTAAACAAATTTCTTCTCATTAATCTGATTTAATCATTTCGCCAAAATTCTTTGATACTTTACTTTTTAGTTTTATATAATAATTTATTTTTTGTTGGTTTTTTTAAAAAATCTTGTTCTTTGCTTTTATGTTTTGTAAACTTTGTTTTTTTTGTGTTTGACATAATTATTTAATTATTATTAAATGTTTAAAGGGAAATTTTTATAAATCATTTGGTTAACTTAAAACTTTACCTAACTCCTCATACTCATATATTGGTATAAGGTAAGCAGACTGTCAAAATTCCCCTGCGGTGTATGCTCCTTAAAGACAGTCGATCTATTGAGAAGGTGGATCCAAACTTAGTCTTGTGTTTTATTTATAAATTAACATTTTTAAAAAAAAATTAATATTTTATCGTTTCAAGACATATGTGACATGCAGTTTCTTAGTAGTCGAAGTAACCTCAGGCGAGATGGACCAACATTATCTTTGAAGCAAAGTGTACAAAAGTATATTTGTCCCATAAATCTAAAAATGCCATAGTTTGTTTGTTGACATATCCAGAAAAGTGAAATGATCATCAACGCTCATCATTATATATGATAATAGACTCAATGTTATTTAGGCATCAGCGATGTTTGTCACTTGTGACTTCCCTGATAACACTCATTGTACTTGCTAAATACACAAAATACACAAATATTGATGCTAATTCTTAGTTATAGTGTCGTATAAAATTTTTATTAACTGTCTGTATCTCCTTATTGACATATTTCCAAAGGATTTATTGGGCTTCTTATTTTTCCTCTGTTAACATCAGTAATTAAAAGAGTATCTGGACAGGAACATTCTTCCTAGCGAACCAAAGAAGTCTAAATTTTACAACATGTTTTATTTTACATTTTTCCCAATTTTAGTTCCCTGAGTTCCTAACGGTAGCTACAGTTTAAAATAGTCCCAATAACGGATTTATTTAGATCACCAGTTATTAAGTAAGGGTTACATTACATGAGACCATGATTTCCTTCTGCATCACATTCCTAAACTATTCTCAATGCTTTACGCCGTGAAGGAGAGATGGACATTACAAGTACAGATGTAGATAATAAGGGTGGCACATCAATTTTACATAGACTATACGGTGATTGATGATCATGGGATAATTCATAAATTGTAATTAACTAGATATTTATCCGGTAACACATTTTACTGCGTCTTGGAATACCGGGAGATCAGGCATATCAGTACATGGACTTTGATACCAGAATAATATCTGTGATTCATGGATTGCCTGTACTAATCTTGGCAAATATGTGACAAAATATTACGTTTATTTTGTGTAGTGATTAGTCTTATAAAATCAATTCGTGATAAGATCTAATTTATTCACTTGTATTCCTCTCAGTAAAGTTGCTCATATAACGCGACTTCTCTACTTACTCGTGGAAGGATCGGGGCACCATTATAATTTCCCAAGTGTCCATTAGCTGGTGTCTACCGGGAAAGGAACGAGGGGATTAATACACTTCTTTACTTCTTCTGTTAGGTGTTTTATTCATAAGATTCTCGCTTCTCTTTGCACATTCCTAATTATCCATTTACTTTAGAAAACTAATAATGAAAAAAAACTTTTCGCAAATCTTTCGCTAAAATTAAGCTAGTATTCTAGATGATTTTCCATAATATACATTAAAATGAACCAATTATCAATTCGAAACATCTTAAAATTCAAAATAACAACATAAATGCAATAGAAAGTGAATTTGAGGAGCGCCTTAAATAAATTCTTACCCTAGAGGAACGAAACACTCAACATCTCCCTCAACAAATAAACTTTAGTTTTGATTTTTGCATTCATTTTATGCCATATTTTTAAAGAGATTGAATAAGTCTCAACAAGCGTCTTCTTTCCTTACTAAAACCACTTCCTGCTATTCCATTCCATATTTAGACTATTTTCTTGAATTAAATAAATAAATAATGGATGATGACAAAATCAATTAAGCTAATGGCATAATTGACAAAACGAAAAGTGCATCCCGAAGTAATAAATCCAACATGACGGAAAAAGAGTTCATAATTCTTGATACATAGGAATACATAAAAAACGGCTAATGATTATTAATAAGACACTACGACCCATTAATAAACATTTAAAATGAACAAAGTAAAGCCGTTTCAAATCTTAAAATCTTTAATTAAAATTTAACATTTTGTCCAATCTAATCTTAAATATATTAAAAAAAAATTTGTACCCTTTGAAATGGTACTCCGTCAAAAGCGCGCACCGACAAATGTGCTAAAAGGGGATTGCATAATGTTTTTGAAAATTTTTTATTCTTGATTCGTTAATGATAAAAATATTTTTGAAATATAAATTTATTATAATGGACCAAAAATTAAAAAAAAACAAAAATTTATTATCAATTAAACATTTATCCAAAATACACAATCTAAATTCCACTAAATATATGACTTATAGTTTGCTCTGTCAAGTGCTGTTCACGACGGAAATGATCGACCAATGTGCAAATGGTAAGATGATGACAAGCAACTGATGACATTATGCCAACTCTCAAATGAATTATTTTCAAAAACATTTATTACTTTTATATTTTAAAAATATCTTTAGCATCAATAAATTAATAATAAAAAATTTTCAAAAACATTATGTAATCGCCTTTTAGCGCATTTGTCGAGTCACCATTTGAAATAACCTTGTACAACAGAAACATTAAAATAGTAACTATAAAATTGCTGATGATGGAGAATATTCCGAAACATGTACTGTATTCGATTTATTAAAAAATCTTTAAGAAAATTATTTTTATTAATTTATATTTATATATATATATATATATATATATAAAGTTTATATATATATATATATATATATAAAATTAAAAATTATAAAAAAATAAGAGGTGGCCCTTGTTCTCGTATACATGCAGGATGGCCACTGTTGCGGATTTTGTTTTTTTAACCGACGTACTATTCCCGTCTGTATGTTTGAGTGTGTGCACCGTTCGTTTTTTTTAGTATGTAGCGTTTTTATGACTTTATTTTCGTATGTATTCATTATTTATTTTTTTTATTGTGTGATTTTTTAAAATTTTTTTAACGATTGCAGTTCCGTTTTAAAAACATTATATTAATATTATGCGAGAAATAATATTGCCTATGGCAATAAAAAATAATTCAAAAAATGATCAATGATATTGATCAAAAAATTCAAATAATAATTTCAAGCTTGATTTAAAACAAGAAACGACAATTATTGCTGAACTTTACAATCGTTGTAAAGAAAACAAATTATCCGTTTCCGATCAATCGTCGGTGAATTAATTGATTCACCTAGACTATTCTTGGACACGGAAACATTCGAATCCGATCAAATCTTTCCCGGACGCAATACCGAAACAGATCAATAAAATTAATCCTTCCCGGACGCGGTACCGAACTAGATCAACAAAATTCCTCCATACTATTTCGAACTCTCGACATATCTTGTCGGAAGCTATTCGGGACACCTCGAAATTCAAAAGTAACTATTATTTTTCCTTCTGCACTAAAATTCGGTGATATTTTTTCTCCCTATTTCTCGTGATCTTCCCCCTTTGTGATCTATCAATTATATTGACAACTTTTATCTTTTTCCGCCAACGGTTGTACATCTAATTTTAGTTCTTATAGTTTCTTTAGTATTTTATTTTATTTATTGTATTAATTACGAGATTGCGTAGACGAGTTAGTGAAGATCTTTGACTAATTAGCTCGTTTCCGTAATAGCCACTAGGTGCGCAGACTGAATATTTTACAAATTATGAAAGTTTATGTTTTCAAAGGAAAATATATATATATATATATATATATATATATATATAT
>MQRK01250442.1:25557-43509 GCA_001938485.1 Girardia tigrina
ATATATATATATATATATATATATATATATATATATATATATATATATATATCGGACTTTGCCCATATTAAAATAATTTTATTGAATAAATTATTCTTTTAACAAATTGTTAATTTGTTTGAATAGCGGTTCAGGCTCCTGCTAAATCGGCCATTTTCTATATTTTTTCTTTTTCCGGGAGCGCTGTTTCCTCATCCACATAAATTTCATATTCCTATATACATTAATTGTTAATTATTACCATTTTCCATTCTTGAGAATGTTAATCTAATATTTCATAGAAGTTTTATTACATAAAACATTGCATAAATATTATATTTTTTAAAAAATATTATTATTTATTATATTTGTTGTCAGTTTTCGATCATCAAGAGACCATTATGCGACACTAAGATAATAAATTATTTAATAATGGTATTTTTAATTATTAAAAGAAAAAAATTAATGAATTAAATTTATAGTTTTATTTAAATTTATTAAAATACATATTTTTTTATTGAAATACCAGGTAAAATGTCTTTGCGATAATTTCAGACTGAGAGGACGCATGACTTAGCAATTCTGATATTCCTTGAATGGTAGGGACTTGGTGAAATGACCTAGACGTTTACTTTAAAACCATTTCCTGTAAAAAAGGAAGAATAGTAGTTGATGGGAGTTCAAGTGGTTCCAGGAAAATTGATAAGAGAGTATAAAATACCGCAGGAAAAGATTAGGATAATAATAACCAGCCTTCTATCATAATTTCTAGATGGACGACACAGCTTCCATAATCCTGAAGATGTTCTTATCACAAGATTGATTGATCAATTGTACAATAAAATATTCAGTGATTTCTGACAAGAAATTATATTTTTTCAAAGAACTTAATTAAGAAGGAAGTGTTGATTTAACTGTTTCTTACATTTTCTTCTATTCTCACATCTCTCAGTACTTGACTTTGGGGAGCGAAATTAAAGAGGTGGCCCTTGTCCTCGTATACATGCAGGGTGGCCACTAGGTGCGCAGACTGAATATTTTACAAATTATGAGAGTTTATGTTTTCAAAGGAAAACGTTTGATATGAATATACATTAATATAATTACTACATAACAAAGTTTTGTCGCAAAAGTCGTAATTTTGGATGAGTAATACATCGTTTTGAAAGCTTATTTTATTCTAATTCCAACGATAATAACAGTTGTGGTCTGCGACTAATAGTCTATGGAGAAAGAATATATTTACTGAGAATGGAGTATCGAGGTCATCGCGACACATCAGATCAATTTGACTATCCTGGCAGTAAACAGTGTGAGGTTCATAACCCTGCAAGGTCTCATAAGGATCATCCAACATCTCTAAAACACAGATGATTCCAAATTTGTAAATGTAGATTTGCTATGTACATTTCTGAATGGTGAATGAAGCGAGAGTACGAAGAGTCTCAGAGAAGAATGCTCAAAGAGACTGCATTTCCCAACAGTATTTTGTGCTCATTAAGAGAGATCGTTGACAGAATAGTAAAGGAATTTTGTTTTCAAAGAATCCATTTTAATTTGTAAATTCTCGCATGTTTCAATTCAAACAATTTTGTTATTCTTTAAAAGCGAAAATAATGAGACAATTTTGAATAAAATTTGGGAGAGAGAACATCACAATTTTATTTTCCCTTTCTTTCAATAATATAATCAATTATATTTCCTTTTTTGTACAAATAACTTTACGAAATTCCTCACACATTTACATAATACCAAAATTATATCGAACGCTCGCATTATTTATTTGATTATATATTTTAGGAAAATATTTATTTTTCCCAAAAAAGAATTAAATCCACATTAATTTAATCTAAAAATCAATTAACGTTTCACTATTTTTTGAATTGTTAATTTTTACTCGAAATAAAATTACTCAATTTAAAGACACATAAATAATGATAAATTTAATATAATTATAAAATAAATAATAATTTAACCTATATTTGGATGTTTCAATAGCCGGCAGATTCTCGCCTCTCGCTCCAGCTTCTGAACATCTGCCAAAGAAAAAAGATATCACTTAAATATAAAAATATTTTAAATTTATACAATTATTTTTAATTTTTCTAGAAATGAATTAATGATGGATTCAATTTAGAAAGTTTCAAAAGTCACAAATACTGTTTTTTCCTAAAAAACCTAAAAAATCCCGAAAATAAGACATATCCCTTATATAATACAAACTCTGATTTTGCTTCGGTGATTAAAATGGTGGCTGTACTTGGTTTTGTACCGATCGATCATTTAGATAACTACATCAGTGCTTTGCTTAAAGATTTACCACAAGAACGAAGTGCCTTGCTTCATCGATTGGGCGTCCAATGAGAAGAAGAAATGACAAAATACTCCTCCTAAGGTGTGGAACCAATACGGTAGAACAATCGTAGAAATCATTAGGACAAATAATTATGTAGAAGCTGCACAGAAAAATACTAAAAGATGCTTGTCGTCCAATTTTATTGAAATTTATTGATTCTTTAAGAACAATTCAAAGGAGTAGAGTATTACGAACAATTAGTTGCTGGTAATGCCACAAAACATAACGTCTTAATGATACCAGAGCAGATGAAAGAATTTTAAATATTCTAAAATGTTTTTCTCAAATTGAACCAATGGAATATTTACGTGGTTCAGCACACAATTATGAAAGGCATTAAATTAATCAATTTTATATTCTTTACATTTTTATACAATTTAAATCCTTAAGTATGTTTTGCATTTAAGTGTATTTTGCATTTTAGTGCTTCTTTTATCAATGATGCCAAAAAAATAGAGACTACTAAAAAGCTGTTCCAAAAATACTTGATCACAAAATTCAGGGCCAAAAAAGGATAGTTCCGCCTGTTTTTATACTCTTTAAACTTTATACTTACATAAAAGTCCTACCCAGAATCTAACCACAACTTCTAATAATAAATTCAAAGACAGGACGTTTTATTGGGGTCTCATATATTAACTTTATAGGCGAATTTCCAGAAAGAGCATGAAGAATTTACTATTGATTTTTTAATTCTTAATACTTAGAATTTACAGTCGCTCTTGTTACATTAGAAGAATTTTATGAGTTGTTTGGTGCCACAAAACTTCATGCAGAGCAAATCGATTAAATTCACGAATCAATGCAATCAGAATCTCAAAAACAAGTTAATATCAATTTCAGAAATAAGAATATCAATATCCTAACTCCTGTGTGAAGATCAGTGAAGGAAGACCAATAAACTTTGTGAGGAATGTTTGATGATGTGTGTTTGAATGATGTGTGTTGATTTGGGGTTGTCCAATAACAAATTAAAAAGTGAACCTTTGATATAAAAACTAATCGTTCATATGTTTATGCACTTTTTTGGTTTACTGAGCGCTGTATTCCTTTACTGTTGCTGGTGTTTAATAAATGGTGAGTAAAAAACTGGTACATCAATTTATAACAAAATATATTTAAATTAAAAATTATAAAAAGGATAAATTTTGCTTCAAGATTGAATCAAAAACAAACTCTGCAAAAGTAAATATAATATCATCATGAAGATTGTCCAAGAATCTTCCCTAACCGGTTTCAAAAGTGTCCATTTCCACGGTCAAAGACTTCAATCAAAGGCTGTTCCAAGGACACATCGATAAAGTAAATACAAAAAATATCGATATATTTTTACCTATTTCATTATCAGAGGATTCTGATGGAAGGAATATCTCTAGACGTTGTCAATAGAAAATTGAGATGTAAATGTTCAGAAGATGGCAACAAAAGTATACGAATCTTTTTGAAAAAAATGAAGGAAGGTCTTACAAATGTAATGTTTGATCAAAGATTGAGATGCCTTATACTTCTTAGAAAAAACAACTGAAAATAAAATTATGATGTCATTTTGGCACCCTTTGCAATTGAATTGTTTGATTAATGTATACTTCAAGTAGACACATCGACTTAATCATTTTTGCAACACATTGACCAGTAAAATGTTATAATATATGAATTTTCAGAATTATGCAATTAAAAACGGCCACATCGTAGTTAAAAGAACAGACAATCAAGAGTATTACATACGGTATTACATAAAAATATTATATTTTATTATTTACAACTGGTAGCTGAAAGAAATATATACTAAGATGACCTTCAAAGACATGAAATAGATAAGGTATGGTTATGAAGACCATTTCCCTGAAGGATCTCAAAGGGTCATACTAATGGAGGGTACATGTTTACGAAACAGAATTAAATTATCTAATAGAAATGTCCCTCCTTAGGAATATTATCTGTGAAGATCTATGTCACGGTTTCTATCAACTCTTTTCTCCATATTCCTTAATGCAATAAAAACAAACAATAGAAAGTATTAATTAACAGTCATCCATAAAGGAGTCTCTTCCAACAGAATCGTAATCAACTAATATTTTAATATAATAGTGTGACAATAATGCAATTAATTATAATGTAATAAATGCCACAGTCACTGAAATATATGTTTTTCGTTACCTCTCGATGTTAGTTTTTTGGTATTAATTCTCTTTGCAGCAAAGTCCAAGCCGGTGTTCTTTTGTATGCATCTGAAAACCACAGAGAACGCTCCTCTGAATAAAAGACAATAAAAGAATACTCAAGTGAGAAATTTGGTGGTAACAATTGCTTAGGGGTAATTTATTTTGCCAGTACAAGAATGAACATTAGCTAATGAATAAATATCATTTGAGGATAAATTGTTCGTAAAATATATATTATTTATAATTTATTAATATAATTATTATAAACAAAATTCATCTATTAAAAACATATATTTAAAGACAATTTATTTTAACGGATCTACCGGCATCTTCAGGTCACTGATTTATAATCAATTCACCTGGATATAAATACAAAAATAATTATTGTGTAATCGATTGCATGAAATCATGCTAATCAAAAATTATCAGAAAGCTGGTTGAGACTGCCGATTGAACATTGATTCTAGGACAACTTGACCTAATTAACAATGCTTCACACGACACTCTTTCCCAATAACTATCATAATGCTTACACAGAATTTTGAAATTATCAATATTAACATCACATTTACATTTTTCCTATGTTCTGCAATATTACTCTTACTCTCTTTTCGACCATGTTCTTGAATTCGTTTACAGAGATGACGGGCAGTCTCTCCAATGTATGTGGCATCGAACCATTACATTTATATTCATAAATAAGATCAAAGCAAAATGTTCAAATTGTAAAAGTCTTATCACTGAACATATTTTGAATTTTATGAGATCGTGATATAATTTTTAAATTTAATTCATTGTTAGTTGCTTTTAACAATACATTTTTAAAGTTTTAAAATCTTTCTGAATAATGTACAATTAAGCAATATTTAGGCATATTATTAGAAATCTAATGTCACTTCAATTTCCGTCTTAAAACCATCATTCAGATTGATACGTATCAATAATAATAATAATTATTAGTAAATACTAAGTAAATTATTTATTTATAAAAAAGTTCTCTGATTCCTAGAAAAAAGATAAAACTAAAATGATTGTAAAATTTATTAATAATTAATAAAAACACGTCATTTGCATTTCATGTAAAAATCTGTCAATATTTCTATTTTTTATTATAATCGACCCCCAATATATTTATTTATCAAAGTCAGAGGACGCCATTTATCAAATCTAGTGCCAATAAATTATAAAATAAGTATTTTGATGTGGCCTCGATTTTATAAAACAATTAAACAATTTATTTTCTTTCTTTATTCTTCTCATAATATTATATACTATTTCCGTACATCGTATATACATGAAACATAAGATTCATAGATATATTATGAAAGAAAAATAATTTTCATAATTTATTAATAATAATGATTGTATTATTTTGAGAGGAATATTTT
The DNA here is from genome assembly GCA_001938485.1 of Girardia tigrina. Classification (NCBI taxonomy): domain Eukaryota; kingdom Metazoa; phylum Platyhelminthes; order Tricladida; family Dugesiidae; genus Girardia; species Girardia tigrina. The sequence continues at coordinate 31,443 of MQRK01250442.1, forward strand.
CGAATGGTGTTTATTGTATGTTTCGTTTGATAGATGTTGATATTTTGAATTTTTTGAATCGTCTGATTATTCGGACAATTTTGAAATGTAAATAACAACTTTATAATTAAATTGATATTTTTTAATTATTAAATATAATAATATTTTAATCAAAATATTTTAAATCTATTTGAAAGTGATTTAAAATATTTTAATAGTGGATTGTAACGTAAAGATTCATTTAATCATAAATGATGTATTTAAAATGAGTTAAAATATTTTTGAAAATAATTTAAAACATTTTAATAAGGCATTGTAATAGAAATTTGTTCGAAAAATTAGAGGTTTAAAAATAAAAATAACATTTATCAATTAAGAACGATGACTAAGTACGAAAGTTTTGTGGAGAATTTTCCTGGAGGCAATTTGAGTTGTGATGCCAATAAATGTATTGGAAATCATATCAGTGTTCTTAATAATCTAATTCGGACATCCTCAAAAATGATATACCGGTCAAGACTAGTATAGGAGAAGAAAACATGACATTTTTGGTATTGATATATGCGCTTATATACTTAATTTAATAGTATTAAATCGTTATTTGCTTTATCCTTCCTCAACCGACTCGTATTTGATGAAACTCTGCGTGTTGGATGACAGAGAAAGAGCAAGTGTAAATATAATTATAGAAATATCTTCTTTGATGTATTTACTAAATAATGATAAAATAAATCTATTAAATAATATTAAAATTTTCCCATTGATTTATCTTTTATTATTTATAAATTAGTTGTAATAAATGTGCATTTTACGAATGGGAATAGTTCATTATAAAATAAATAATTTTTTAAAATAATCTTTCGGTTGTGTTTAAAATTGATTCTTACTGTTTTGTTTCAGAATAAATTATTTAACAGTTTTAGATTAATAGTTTAATATTTTATATATATTAAGATTATTAACTACGGTTATATATAAATATATACGAAGAGATTGAACTGACGCCTACAGTAACGTTTATGACGATCTATTACTTGAAGATTTATCTTTCCCGGACGCCATACTCTTCCTCTTCTTGTTTTCGTATTTGTTCACATGTAAAGCACAAAACAAATCTTCCTTGAACTCATATTTTACAGCAGTGCTCGTATCCCAACAGACGATATCATAAAATAAACATAACTTTTATGTATAATTTTTGTATTTTTATACGAAATAATAAATATTGATTCTATTAGTAACTTTCGAATTCATTTTATGTTCTATTTCTAGGAAAAGAATGTCAGGAAATGTGAGATCGGAATCTCTTTCACATAAAATTAGTTCAAATCTTGGCTGAATCTTTTTGGGAAATTCTTCAAACTTCAAATTATTATACTAATGACTTTAGGAATAAACATTTCCATCGATATTAAACTTGAAATGGAAATTTGTATCTGAAATGGAAATCCAAAGTCTGTAAATTGTTGATTTTTCTAACTGTAATTAGTCTTCTAGCTTACGTTCTCATCCCTTAAAATCTACACCAAGAAAAGTTTTGGTTGAGGCACTTCTTGACAATAATCGTCTCATGCACACCATACATCAAAATACTTTGATGTGATTGGATGAATCATCTAACACTTTTAAACAATATTTTTAATTTTTTTATTTAAATACATGAATTTCTTCATATTGTAAAAATGATTTGGTAATTTATTTTAAAATATTTAATGATTTATATAAAAATAATTTTAATTGAAAATTCAAAAATTACGAATATGAAAATGCTGTTTTAATTCTTTTATTTTTTAAGAACAATGTTTCAAATCAATAAATAGAATTTAAATAAACAGATTTAACTGCAATTTTATGATTACACTTTAATGTTTGTAAAGGTTATATTTATATTATATATAATACTTCACTTAGCACTTTCAATGAAGAGTTAAATTCAGTTTCTTTATGATGAATTGTTTATTTACGAGAGAAGTACTTCTCCCTAAGACATGAACTCGATTCCACTCTCATTAACGTACTATTTTAAAATTTAAAGGAAAAATTATTCATTAATGGAATACTTATAATTATTAAAAATCTAGTAGGTGACTCTAACTTCATTATGTAAATTTTCTTTTCCATATTTATATACGAATGAACGTGAAAAATAACAAGTTTCATTTAGAAATTGAAATTAGAATAAAACGTATTTCGTCTGTTGAAAAACGATTTAAGAATTTTCATTAAAATTAACTGTTATAATAGCACATTTAAGATATCATTGTGAGTAAAGAGTTAAATTTGTTCACCAAAACAAATTATATTAGGATAAACCAAAGGTTGTTTCCCATTTTTAATAAAAACATATTAACATAATTTTACAAATTTATAGCAAGCAAGATTCTAAGAAAAGACCATTTGATTAAATAGTTTGAATCCATCTTTCAGCAATTTGATCAATATCGCTGTGGTACCATTCTTTTCAACTGTAGTGACCAAAAATTAAATATTTATATTTATAAATACATTTATATACTAAAATTCCATATCATTATTTATAGAAAAACATGCTTTTATAATTATCGTCAGTTTTAATGACAAATGAAACTTTTACCGTGTGATTATTTCTGTAATCGTTACTTTTTTACACGAATTTTATAACAATTCGTTTATCCAAATCCCTTTTTGTTTGGTGAAAGATTAAAAATGTCCATATGTCTTTATTTTGATCACTACAATGTTGAATGAATTACCCTTTGTAGCAAAAATATATTTTTTGAAAATCGTCCACGTTTTTCCAGCTGAATTAGACATATTTGAATGCTCTTAGTTCGAAAATGACCTTGGTTTTGCTCAATCAGGGTTTTTTTGTTAGAGAAATTTTAAAAAATCGATTTTTATTTAAAAAATTTCTGCGGATCATCAGCTAAGAAACTCCTGACGATTTGTTTCGTTTTCTTCAAAAAAATAAAAGTCCACATATCCACATTCATTAAATTTTTATATAGCTATCAAATTTGATAAGCATACTTATACATAATATTAGCATAAGAATGAGCGTTACGTGACACAAAGGTTCAGAATTCACGGCATAAATCTGCATTTCTTCGGTTTCCATGTGTGAACAGCTGCTGGGTTGTCTCTCTTCAGCTACCAGCAGTAGTCCGCCATTATTATTATTATTGTGTCCTACCTCCCGTGGTACCTCTCCTCCATTTGACGCATGTCCTGATGGAACCTTTCTCCTTGCTCGTCACTCATCGCCCCAAGGTTTTCAGGAAAATTCTCCATAAATGAGAACAGGAATGCATCTTTAGACTCATCAAACAACCGAGTTTTTGAAAGACCTCGCGTATTTTATTGCCTTCGTGTTCCCCAGGAAGTTGTTAACCATCTGTACATACGATTTCCACGTGGCGCACTCTAGCGTGTTCATGGAGTTTTGGAACTCTGTGTCGTTTATGAGCTGCTGTATCTGTGGGTCATCGAAAATGTTGGCCTTCAGCTTCTTAATAGTCAGTCGAGGAAAGGCTCGGTACAGGTAGTTGAAGCACCCCCCTTCCTTGTCCAGAGTGTGCGTAAACTGTTTCATTAACCCAAGCTTTATGTGTACCAGTGGGATCATTATCTTCTCCCGGTCAACAAGAGGTTTGTTTATGATGCTTCTCGCTTCAGGTACTAACTAATCTCGCACCGGCCACTATTTTTTTCATTCCTTAGTTTAAAAATTAATTTTCCCAAATACATGTTATTGAGTAATATTAACAACATTTTCGTGTTATGGCTTCAACCTTTGATATCAAACCTTACGAAAACCATTAAAAAACTAAAAATAATTAAATATTAATTAAATCTTATTGAAATTAACTGAAAATTATTTAAAGAAAGTTTCAAAATGGCTTTTAAATTCGTAAAATAAAAATAATTTATTTTGCATAATTTCGTGAAAACGATACGCCATTATTATCGAAGTGGTGTGAAACAAGCATTCACACATATTGATGAGCAAATGAGCAGAATAGTGGCTCGTGTGTGTATGTCCTGGTGACGCTGGCCGAATTAATGCCACCGCACACGCACAATCGATTGCTCAAGTCGCTGTCGCTGCACGCACACCACACAGACGCACAGTCATTGTCCCACTGCAGCCGCTGGTATCCATGGCAATCGTTACAGTTGCACCAATCAAATGTGACATTCGACAATCGAATGCACATTATTATCGAAAGAGATTTGTATTAATATGATTGATTCTATTATTCTATTATCGCTAGTGAAAGTCTCCGAAGAGTCAAATCGAATTGGTTCTTAAACGATAATTGCATCGTGTCAATATAACTCGACTGATCGAGCAGTTCGTCGAGGAATCCCCACTAACTTATTGATCACTTACAATAGTGTGTCTATGGCCGACTCTCTACACCGCCATCATCTTACGAGAACGCCTATCACTGTAAGTCCCTCAAAGTAGTGCGTCTATGGCCAAATATACACCGCCATCATCACTTAAGAACAACTCTTGCCGCAAGTCCCCCAAACAAAGACGCCCTCTACATCAGCGTCCTCGTAAACGCCCGTACCCATCAATTCTTACTTGCCGATCTCCTCCTTGATCTCGTAATAGTCCGACACTTTGGCTAAGATCGCGGTCATATTTACAAGAAATCGAAAAACACAATTTGCAAATTATATCTTATTTGAATTGTGTGTGTTAAATATTAATTTAATTGGTGAATTAAAACAAATCGACTAATTATTTTTTTTTTAATTTAGAATTTCATCAATCGATTCGATGGTGAAATATTTTTGTAAATCATTTTAATTTTGAGGAATGTTTTTTAGTGATTTCATTTTGAATTTATCATTTTATTATTTTTATTTAATTTTTAGAGCGCGATTAATTGTGATTTTGAATAACCGATGAACATCGTATGGAAGTGGATTATATCAAACATGTATTACATGTGCTATCTTCAACCGTTAAATTAGATCACGCAGATGTGAACATTTTCAAGAAAAGAATGAATAAGTATATGGACTATGATAGTGCGTTTGATAGATGGTTGAAGCAGACATCTCAATCCAATATGAAACAATCAAATTTTCAGGGTTTTTTAATTAAAGTGGTTTACTTTATTACTTAAAAACGATATTAACATGTGTCTGTCGCTTCGAAAGTAAATAGATTCGTATTATTAAAATTAAAAAATATTTTGGTATGCGAGCTAATATTGTAAAGCCATTTTTATGTCATGGGTGTTAAAATTCGCAAGTGGAGAAACACTGTCATTTCCGCTCTCGTATAAGTAAACATACACAGCCACGTCGGACGTGCAATAATATATTGACTTTTGAATTCGAGTCAGAATAGAAAATCAGCTGAATTAAGGATAAATTCTAATTTCGAATTTTGATATGCATTCGTTGTTAATACAGTTACAAATGAAAATACACCAAAAAGCTTACAAAAATGACCTTAATAATCTACAAGTTCATTATTTTAAAAATGACTTAGAATATTATAAAAAAAACTTAGATGGAAAAGGTTTAGTAAAACTCTTAAATATATCAATGGATTCTGTACTTTAGTAGGATTGTTATTGTCAGTATCACTTCGTTAGGAACATTGACATTACCATTATTAGCGGCATTTGAGGGTCATAGTCTTTTTACTAATGTTTCTGATAACAGTTGCACTATTTGCCCGAATAGAAAATTAAAAAATATAAAGATTACTTTAAAATATTAGTAAAAACTAACGATTATTTATTCATATTCTATAAAAAAAGCTTTATCTAATACTTTTATCTCTGAGGAAGAAGTTCAAATATGTAAAATGTACAGTCTTTAAAATTGATACTAAAAAAAATATAAGTATACGCATGCATACGATGTAAAAAAATCCTCAATTCCATGGAGTATATTCGTTGGAAAAAGTTCCAGATTATCTACTCGATGGAGGATATGTAATTAATACTCAGATTGCTAATTTACTAGGAGAACACTGGATTGCGGTACATGTGACTTCAGATCTTATTCGAGTATTCGATCCACTTGGGATGTATTACCAATCAACGTTGTTAACAAAATTGGAACGAATGCAACAACTTGTCATTTATAATGATATAATGTATCAAAATCCACTAACATTTCTTTGTGGAAATTATTGTATAGACTGGCTTAAACGTCAATTATTATAAACAAAGTTGCTATGTTAATAAATTGTTATTGTTGAAAAATGTCTATCTTCTTTATTTATTTTGAGAGATTTGTGGATAATAATGATTGAGGAGTTGTGTATAATGTCTGTTGACAATATGTTTAATCCAATACATTATGTATTTAAGTAAGTTAAATTAGTGTTGCAATTGTAATATAATGTGTGGGCGCAATTTCTAGACCTAAAATGCATTGCTGTTCAAACAAAGCTCAGAGAACAAATGCTGAAGCATTGTTCTATGTCAAGGATAATGATAATAGACGAAAGGAAAAGTTGATAAAGTCTTTATTTCATGATCTGAGAATATGCACATATAAATGTGACAAACTAAAAGCGATACCAAAAAACATTACTTGTATATATCGTGAACATGGTTCACATTGTGCTTATAAAAGGTGTTTAGCGTTGTGTCAAAATTATATTTCAATGAAATAAATGTTTATTAAAATTAAAATTTATTGTTTGTTTTAATGTATAACTTTAAATAAATAAAAAGTTGAATAAAATGAACTCTCACAAGGTAAGTAGATGTCGACAACAGGAGTTTTTACATGTAAAATAAAAGGTTATGTATCTTGTTTACTGTAACCATGGTACTTGTGATTGATGATGCCTAGGCTAGAGTACATTAGGCGTTTCATGAGGTATTGTTTTATGGTAAATAAGTTACATATATCATGGGGCTTTCAAATATATACGAAAAAAGCACTAGGTACTGATATATCAGCACTTTTTCAAAAATGTTGATGTGGAATATGAATGTGTGTATATGGGTTACGCCCTAGGGTTTCATGTGCATCAGCACTTTTTTTGATATTCCGCTTCCTTGTACCTCTAAAATCGATGTGCATTTTGTGTAAATTTGCACATTATGCTAATTATAGGAAAAAGTAATCTATATATGAAAATTCTAATTTCACATTCAGATAGAGAATCAAAATGTGCATCAAACACATGATATCGATTTTTTACACTAGCACTTTTAAAAAATTTTATGTATTGATTTTTACACTTTTGCACATTTGCAACTTAAAAAGCACTGTGCTAACACATCAGAAATGTGCGGCACAATGTGCACTATTCATTAGCACTTTAAAAGTATCGATTATCACATTTGGGCACTGTGCAGTGATCGATTAGCATACTAATTACATTTGAATTGCATTTTTTAACCTGAAAGTATTTTTCGACTACTACTACTGTTTTATATATGACGTCATAATATAATAATATTTTAAGACTACTACTACTGTTTTTATATTACATCATGCTGCAATAATATGTTACGACTACTACTACTACTGTTTTTATTACTCTCGTTCTTCATAACCGACTACAGTGTATGAAATAGAGTAGTAGTAGTAGTAGTCTAAAATATTGTTTGGATATAGTATATAAGGTCATTTAATACCTCTCTAAATTTTCTATACCTATCATCTTATATATAAAAAATCGATTAGTACTTTTTTCTTCGGTTGCTATGGATACAGTAATCGTATGGCTACAACCACCCTGAATCAGTGTATCCGTTGCTAATGAAAAACGTCCTTGGTTATCGTTGCTAAGGGAACCGGGAACCAATCGGAAGTGTTTTCAAGGTACCAGGGACCAATCAGAAGCGTTTCCAGGTGAACCAGAACAGTTACTAGGGTGATCGCGACCGATGCTGCCTAGGCTAGGGTGTTTGGAACCGTTGGTATGGTAACCGGGACCATTGCTATGGCTGCATATCACAAGCAAGGTGACAAATCGAGCCATTTTGAGATTATGCAAGACAAATCCATTTCCTTGTTCATGCGCAATACAAACTGATCTTCCAGCTAACATAGATAAATTGCCTAGCGCACGAAGCATTCATCGACGTCTGATTGAAAGATGCTTTCGATCGTAGTCAAAAATTTCAATATTGTTAGGGTGGCTGGTGAATTATGGCTACGACTGTATATATATATATATATGTGTGTGTGTGTATGTGTGTGTGTGTTCAACCCACTACAATGCAGATCACAACAACTATTTCAAAGCTTGATGAATATCTTTATTTCTTCTAACACAAATAAGAAACAAAGATGCAATGATATTATTACAATTGAGGATTTTGTATATTATGTGACACCTTATTTCGTTTTTACTTTTTTCGCTTTCGCTTATTTAAATTTTCTATATAAATTTAATTTTTTTATAAAATGAAAAAGGGTATTTTTACCCAAAATCGCATTTCCTTCGTTGGGAATTTATTAAAGGTAAACTTATGTGGTGGACTTACAACTTTGATTTTTTGTTACTTTTTTTAAGTGGTTATAGTTCAATAAATTTAATATTTAAATTATTTTTATTATTTACATTTATGTCACTTTTTAAAGGAAAATATTTGATTCAGCTTGCATCCTACTCCTCGGGAATTATCGTCTTAGATCAATAGCATCCGGCTACAATTAACTCCCCAATTGGCGGAGCCAGTCATTTTGGTACGGCTTCTTGTCTTTTTTTCATAATCATTAACTGTGCGTTCTTTATTCTTGTTCATTGTATTGATTTTAAACTTCCGATTCTTGTTCTGCAATATCGATTTTCCATTGTCGTAGCCATTATTCTGTCAGACAAGATTTCACTAAGCATGCTGCTGCTAGATGCTCATTTCTGCCACATTTTACAGCATTTCTCTGGACATTGAGTTCACTTAAGTTCCTTTTTCTTGTACAAGAATCAAAAAATGACGGTCTGTTAGGACAGTTCCAATTGATGTGCCCAATCTTTTGACAATTCCAACACTGCACTGGTCTTTTTTGTGAGCGATTTCTTCTGAAATGTCCTGTTTCATGACAAATGAAGCATTTGTGGTCATTTGATTCACCCCTTTTAGGTTGTTGCCTCGGCCGAGTAAAATTTACCCATTTTCAGCTATCTCAAAAGCTCTTTTGTTTTGAACAACATCTCGATAACTTCGCATATCATTGATCCTGCTCTTTTTTTGTGATTTATTTTGTCTACAAGTGCCACAAATTCAGATATTTCCTTGACACTCTTTAGTTTTCGTAATTTGATTTCACGAACAACATCTTCATCATCAATTAACATTTGAGCTTTTAGCTCTTCTTCCTCGAGTCTATGCGACAACGCACTTTTTATCAGCCTGTCTACTTTTTTTGAAAACACGTTTGAACATTATCAGCACCTTTGCGATAACTCATCAGTTTTTCCCAATCCGTTGCGGCTGCTGTCGGCTTCTCAAGCTCTAGTATTAACTGATCATAAATTAATTATCAGCTTTACCAGCTGTGCTATCATATGCTTCCAAGAGATCTTCATATATCATGAAATAAACACATATTTGCAATTTCTTTTGACTAATTTCCGAGGCTTCAAAATATCTTCTGCAACAAGAAATAAATTTCTCCAGGTCTTCTCCGATCTGGAACATGTCAGGAATCAATCTGTTCGTGATTGAATCTGCTAGCGTTGCCACCATGTTAGGTTGGGAATCCACTTCAATTTTAAATTTACAAAAAAATTAAGACTTTCAAAAGTTATTCAAAACTACTAAAGGTTAAATTTGTTATTTAAACAAATTTTCATTTTTTTTATTTTTCTTTTTAATTTTCTTTTCCAATATTTTTTTTAATTTCGATTTTAATTCGAAATTTTTAAAAAATCAAAATTCCTATTTTCAAAAATTAAAAATTAGCAGCAACACTCTCTTACATTCATAATTGATCTTGAACTCCATCTGGGTGGTTTTTCTTTAGCCTTATTCTTTAGATCTATCTTTCTGTCTCTATGTCATCATTTTCTGTGTATTCTTTTTCAAATATAATTTCTGTCAGACTCATGCCAATTGTATTCTGAAATGTTGCATTAAAAGTACATTATATTTCAGATAACAATTCTATCTTGACTTTACTAGATTTTGAGTTGAGAAATGCATTTAAAGATTCTCTTATAATTAAAAAGTGCATTTCTACTATTCCGTCTAAATTGTGATGGTATAGGCTCGAGTAACACATTTGTATATCCATTGAATTAGTCATATCATTTATCATCTTCGATTCGAATGTCTTCCGACAATTTGTATGTGTATCTTTCGGAGCTCCAAATTTTAACATCCATTTTGTCATTATTGTATCATTTATAGATAGTTCGTCTTGTTCACTAATAGCACCCAGTGATATGTAACTTTGTATTATAATAATATTACTGAAAATGAATTTTCTTAAAAACTTTAAATGATAAATTAAATTTTTATTTTTTTAAGATTTCAAAGAGAATTAATAAATCTTTATAATTATAATAAAATCATTTAGAGATTATTTAAATAAAGATTGTTGAGCTAAAGAGAGCGAGTTTGAATGGTAAAGATTATGGTTATGACATTTAATCGCAAAGCAATTTACCATGCCGAAGATTGTGGGCAAAGGAATCGCAGGAATGCGGCATCGCGATCGCATCTGTCAAAATATTGTATGAAACTTCTTAATTTTGGTACACAGTCACTATTCACATTGGAGAAAATTAACTAGTTCATTTTGCAACATATTTTTTCGATACAAATTTCAAAGTTAGTGAATTAATTTGGGAAAAATGCGATTCCATCTGTCTTATGTCCAAAGCAAATTTGTACCATCAACTACATCGTTCGAGATGGAATAACATCTATCACTACTTGTATAAATACGACACCCGGAAACGAGGTTGAATAGAACGCCAGACGGATTAGTTTGATCTCAAACACTTGGCAAATAAGGGGGTCTCTTGGGGTAAACATCATTCAAATTCCTTTTCTTTGAGGGGCAGTGTTGCTTTTTCTGCAAATTTATTAATAACAAGTAGAGTACATCTATCAATTTTTTAAAGAAATATGTTTAAATATCATTTGCTCTAAAGATGAATGAAGGTTGCAGCATTTACACTTTATACTCGTTATGGTTGCTGGCCACTGATACTTATGAGTTAATAAAGAAGCACAGCCTTTCCTTTCTGTACATTATCCGCCCTATCTCCTATACCGGACACAGCAGTGATACCGCATGAAATAATGGTTTATGGTTTGGTACACTTGCAATTACAGAAAATATACAAATGTTCATTTCCGTTTTTACCTTACTTTAACCTTAATCAAGGAATATAAATTGTGAAAGAATTATAATTTTTTGAGGAAAGTTTTCCCGGTAAGGAGAATAAAACGTCGAGATCAACTTTTTCATATAGATACACCGTGATTATTGAATTGACGTGACCCCACAAAAGAGCTGGTGTTACAATAAATTCAAATATTTATAATGTGACAATAACTTAACATTTTGTTGCTCAGCTTTTTTGTTTGATTGCTACATATCTTGGCTAATGAACACATCAATAAAAACTGATTAAAATTATTCATAACTTGTTTTAATTATTAGTATATTAAATAATGGAAAAGACAGAAATTTGAATTGTTTTGAAACACGAGTTCCTATATGGAACCTCAGCATCAGAAATCATGTGAAACATCAAAAGTGCATTCGGATAGATTGCGAATACCCACTCAATCTCAATTTGGTTCAGGAAATTCGTGAAAGGTAATTTTAACCTCAATAACGTGTCTCTTGGTCACCCAGGAACGCAGGTAGACATTAATGAACTGAAGGTAACCGAAGCGTTGGATCCATCACAAGGTAATCCGGATTTATCACTAACGTTTGCAGTTACAAAGCTTACAAAATTGGTAAAATGAAAAAAATGTATAAGTAGATTCCACAAGAGTTGAATGAAAAGCAGAAACAAAAACGTTTCGATAATTGTTTAATGAAGCCTTCTCGTTATAAATTTAACCACTTTTGAATAGAATCGTCACTTGTGATGAAACATAGATCCCATAGGATAATCGCAAACATTCAGCAAGCTCGGTGGACC
>MQRK01250447.1:13058-33948 GCA_001938485.1 Girardia tigrina
GCTTCTTTCTCCCACTGATCTTCTTTCCCATTGACATTGTTGCTCTCCACACACACCTCATAATGTTTGGTGTATCAGAGGTGTCCAACCTGCTATGATAGGCAAGTCTTCTGCTTGCATGATATCCATGGGGAGCGGGAGTACAATATTGATAGTGTCCATCCGTATCCTCTCAGTCTTCTGCACTTTCATGATTGTGCGAGTACACAAATTATGAAAAGCAACCAGCATATTGATTGTTTTGCTACCTGTTCGCCAACTCTCACAACTGTAGAATACTACGGGAAGTATGCAAGAGCTGACAATCTTCTTCTTGTTCCGTAAAGAGAGTTTGGAGCTCCTCAGGACCGGTTTGAGGTCCCTGATCTTCCTGGTACCCTTTTGAATTCTTTCTCTTATCTCATCTTCAGCGGTGCCATTTGAGGAGATTGTGGAACCCAAATAGACGAATTTGGATACCCACTCAATACCAGTCTCAAGCTTGTGTCCGGCGGTGAGAACTTTGGTATCTCAGTTTAGGTTCATAACTTTGCTCTTATTGATATTGATCTTTAGTCCTAAATCTACAAATGAGTCATTCAGTAGAATAAGGTTTCTGATAAGATTGTTCCAGTCGGTGTCTATCAGACAGAGATCGTCCGCGTAAGCCAGTCTGTTGATCTCGAGGCAGCTTCCATCTTCAGTAGTCATCTTTGCTCCTCCTGAGAGACCATTCAATATCGCTCGTTTCAGGACTGTATCGAAGACGATATTGAATAGGAGCGGACCTAAAGCACAACCTTGTCTAACTCCTTTGTTCATATTGAAGGTTTTATCCCCTATTGAACCTTTAAATCCCTCATGAAAGGCTTTGATAACTTCAAACATTTTCCCCCTTATCCCTAGTTTCTTTAAACAGCCCCAGAAACAGCTTTCTCCAGATCTATAAAGATTACAAAAATGTGGATATTTTTGTATCTTGCTTCTTCCTGTAGCTTTTCAAGATACTGATAGCTTGTTGCGTTCCTCTGCCTGTCCGGAATCCAAATTGCCATTCGTCCAGTGAGGCTTCAATTATTGGAGTAATACGATTAGCAATAAATCTCGCAAAGACTTTACCGCCTACGTCTAGTAGGAAAATACCTCTATAGTTATCCAGGTCTTTACGAGATCCTTTCCCTTTGAAGAGAATGACCACTCTGGTCTTGTATATTAAAATGTTCACTTTTTGAAAGGTTGATACATTTAGGGTTACTTTTTATTGCTGTTAAGATAGTTTGAAGGTTTTTATATACAAATGGCTGTTCAAGAGGTGATTTTGATGGTTGATATTTAAATTTTGATGGTTGTTGAGGTACATTTGATAGTCGATAGGTATACTTGAAGGTTGATATATGGTAAATTTGATGGTTGATAGTATGGTTGACAAGTTATATTTGATGTATGATATGGTAGATGTGATGGTTGATAGTATGATTAGTAAGGTATTTTGATGGTTGATATTTAAATTTTGATGGTTGTTGCCTAGGCTAAGGTACATTTGATAGTCGATAGGTATATTTGAAGGTTGATATATGGTAAATTTGATGGTTGATAGTATGATGGTAATGATTGATAAGGTAGTTCTTTTAGAATTTTATATATTATTCAGTATTTTTTGTATTTTTTACATGTTCAGCTGTGTATTGATATAATGAATGCAATACGTTGACATGATGGATACAATATGTTGACATGAAGAATGCATGTCGATATCTCCTTGGATACGGCCATGTTTTGAATGGTTGATACGATATTGGTTGATAACATAGTATAATATCATTAGGTGATGTCTAGGTTGAGGTACATTAGATGATTATACAGATGTTATGTATTATATTGATGTATGTTTGAAGTACAATAGGAGTTTTTACAATGTAGATTTTACATGTAAAATAAAATGTTATGTATCTTGGTTACGGTAACCCTGGTACTTTTGATTATTGATGGGGTACATTGAGCGATTCATAAAGTATTGTATGATGGTCAATAACACACAAATATCATATGGGTTTCATATATATACGAAAATATAGATTTTTGTGCACTTTTTTGATAATTTCAGAAATTTTCAAAAAATCGATTTATCAGCACTTTTATGAAAATGTTGATGTGGAATCTGAATGTACGTATGTGGGTTACTATTCAAGTGCATGAGGACATTTTTGATATTCTGCTTCCTTGTACCTCTAAAATAAATATGCCCTTTATGTAAACTTGCACATTATGTTAATTATAGGAAAAAGTAATCAATGTATGAAAATTCTAATCGCATATTCAGATAGAGAATCAAAATATGCATCAAACACATGATATCCATTTTTGACACTAGTACTTTTAAAAAATTTTATGTATTAAAATTTGCACTTTTGCACATGTGTAACTTAAAAAGCACTGTACTAGCACATTAGAAATGTGCGGCGTAATGTGCACTATCGATTGGCACTTGTGGGAACTGTACAGTGATCGATTAGGACTTTTTTCTACGGTCCTTAGTGATAGGGTCACGGTTTCTATGGATACGAGAACCGTTACCATGGTTACAACCGCCTTGAATCACTGTATCGGTTGCTAATGAAAAACGTCTCTTGGTTACCGTTGCTATGGTAACGAAGACCATGGTTACCATCCCCAAGTGAACCGGAACCGTTGCTATTGTAACTGCGACCGTTGCTTCTAGGCTTTGGTGATCGCAACCGTTGCTAGGGTACCAGGAACCAATCAGAAGCGTTTCCCAGTGAAGTGGAACCGTTGCTATGGTAATCGTGACTGTTACTATGGTGATCGCGACCGTTGCCATGGTTGCGGCCTCCCCCCCGGGGGGGTGAGGGAGAGTGCTCATTTTCCCCCTACTTTATCCCCACTCTTTTAACGGTAAAAAGTGTCACATCTGGTTTCCTTTTTACCATTTTCTCAGATTTCATCGCACTGAGAAATATTTCGTTACATTTCTCTTCTTCATCTAGTTCCATTAGGGATACTTCCAGTTTACTGGTGGAGGTATTTGGATCTTTTTTCACCATTTGGAATCGTTTATTACTCAATTAAAAGAGTCTCCAATTGGGAAAGTGGATTCCAGTTGGTTTATTTTGACAGATTGGTTGTCACATCTTCATTTGGCTTGTCACTTGAGGGAGTTTCCTCCCGTTCTCCTTCTGTCTGTTTCTGGGCAATTGGTTGTTCTAAGTCCCTATAAGATTCTGTCATTATTTCATTTGTTCATGTCCTGAGGTGAGACAACGAAGTTCCTTCACCTTTTCCCTTCACATCAAAAGATAGAGATGGAAACTCTGCTTCCTGTTCGGTGTTTTTTCCACTTCATCGCTCGTAAGCTCAAAGTCGTAGTACTTTATGCAACGGTTCTTAAAATTTTTACAATTTCAGTAGTATTAAATTCTAAATTAATTTCAATAACTAAACAAAACTACACCAAATATATCATATGATATATAATTATAATAAGAATATCAATTTTAAATATAAATATTAATACGTAATTTTAAATGAGAAATACAATTTTTTAACATATTTTTAACGACATAATTATATTTAATAAATGTAATACATGACAATTTTTATTTAAAAAGAATATTTCATGAGATTATTTGAATTTTTTAGGATTCACCAACTATAAAACAAATGTTTATGGAAGACATTAACGAGAAATATTCTCTCTGGTGGAAAAAGTTTATAGCCTCTTCTCAGTCAGTGAACGAACAGGATGTAGTTTCATTTATGTCGGCAATAGCTGAAGTATGTTTTTTAACCACATTTTTGGCATTGAAGTGTTTTCTGATATTTTGTTGGGCTGAAAGTTTTTTTATAAATATAGCAAGATATTTATAATTAAATTAACCTAATGAAAAATTAATCAAAAAATCGTTTTGGTTAAGTTATTTAATCGTTTTATTGAGGAAGAATACTCCCTCAAGTGACAAGCCAAATGAAGATGTGACAACTAATCTGACCAAATCAACAAACTGGAATCCACTTTCCCAATTGGAGACTTTTTCAATTTAGTAATAAAGGATTCCAAATGGTGAAAAATTAAAACGTTAACAAAACAAAACCATCATTTATCTCACTGCAAGGAAAATGATACACTAATCTGATAAGTAAAACTTCTCCAGATGGAAGTATCAAAACGAATGCACCAAGAAAGATGGAAGCAGTAAAGAATGATGACGGTTTCAAAGATGTTGCCAAACATAGTAAACTTCTGAATTTATTTTCTTTCACTTCTATTTAGAAACTGGGCCTCCAATCTCTTTCAAGAATGTTATTGAGCCTATAGGCTCTTTAAATGGTCCACCAAAACCAAATAAGTCTAAGACCCCCCCGATAGGTCTCATATGGGGACGTCAGCCTTTCGCTTCCGCGCACGCTTTGATAATTCAGTCAGAAAGTACCAGTCATTGATAGTAGTCTCATGATTTTGCATCTCTTTGACTGTCCACATAGACTTGACACATCCGCAAAACGGACATCTAAAGGTTCCTCTAGCAGTTATATCTGAGGGCGGTTGTCGGTCCCAGGACACAACCATGTCTTACGCTTTTGAACATTGTGAACTCATGCTTACCAATTGAACCCTTGAATCCCTCGTGAAATCGGTTAATCATGCTAAGTATTATGCTATTTATCCCCTATTTCTTTAGGCCTATCAAAAGCAAATTGTCATTCATGAATTTCTCTTTCAACTATCGGGATAAGCCTATTTACTATAACCCGTGCAATTATCTTTCATCCAATTTCGAGCGAGAATTTCCCTCGGTAATTGTTGAGGTCCTTTCGTGAGCTCTTTCCTTTTTAAAGAAATTAGAAAATAACAAATTTTATTTTTTTAGTTTATATTTATATAAATTATTATTTTTATATTAAACACTAAATTTCCCCATTGATAAATATATTTTCATGATAATATATTTTGATCCATCAACAGTAAGATCACTGACTAAATTTAGATTCATGTGAATATATAGTTATATTTATGCAAATTAGAGATTGTGTAATTAATTTTATGAAATGAAGCTAATAAAAGTATAGTTGTTCTTCATAGAAAATTGTGGCAGTGATGGAAGAAAGTCTAGGTCTCAGGTAATTCAGTTTTCAACCTAAAAGTATACTAAGAAAGATACAGGAAGAAGGCCAAACCAAAGCTTACCCGTTCACTGAAGATTTTCAATCTTACAAGCAAACACATAGGAGAGGATCAGAAGCTCTTCTATTTCTTAGGTTTCCACTCGATACAGAGTCTATGATTCAATACCTTGTTTATTATGTACAAAATATTTATTTGCAATGTATACACATTAATCCGACTCAGTCGGTGAGGCCTTTTATAAATGTTATCAAATTATTCTGTTTGTATTTACATTTTTTGATAATATAAAGCGTAAATTATAAATTTTGACTCAATATTAATTGTGAAACCCCTTGGGTGGGTTCAATTATAACTTCCAAATATATACATAATATTTATCTAAAAAGTGTGTTTGTTTGTTTGTTTATCGGTCACGCTTTTCAATGTGAAATTGTGGATGAACAGGATTGAATTTACTTAAGGACGTGGTCAATCTGGATAGCCCGCATCAATAAAATTATGTCGGTGCAGCGCATGTGCCGAAAGATGCCCTGAAGCCGATGAAATCGATTGAAAACTGTACAATTAGTTAAATAGTTAAATCGACACTGATTTCGAATAATGACGATTTTGACGATTCCTACAAGAATTTCCTGAAAATGTTTATGAAAATCCTAATTTATTTGATAAATGACAATATCTATCACTTATTTACTAATTAAATTTCTACAAATCAATTTAGATTAAATTTGCAAAATTTCGTTATCATCTGATTCATGGTTTGTCGGTCAATTTCAAATTTTACTATGATCATATATAGTGGAAGAATAGTGAATGAATTCGTGAAAAGTTGAGATAACTCTGCATGGTCCGAATTGAGACGGTTCTGTCTGTACAGTGCCTTTGTCGAAAGGCTCCGGGAGCCGATTTATTGACTGACAGTTAAATCAACACTGAATTTGAAACAATAAATAATAGATTAAAATAATTATGATTTAAAAACTTAAAACGGAAACTTTCTGTCGAAAATTCAGCTCACCCGTCATATATAACCGGTCTTTTTTAGTATTTATATAATTGGATAAACGCAAAAGAGAAATAAAAAATGATAGAAAATTTAATCACATCGAGACAACAAGACAAAATTATAGTACAAATGGATTTATGTAAGAGGAAATTGTAATTATGTCACCTTAGTAACGGAATGAAAATTTATTTATTTTTATTCAAATGTAAAAGAATTATTTTTAGATCTGGATATTATGAATCCATTTCTTTCTCGATATTAAATTTTTTTAATCAGTTTTAAAGTCACCTCAGGTTGACAAGAAACAATTTCTTCTAATTTAATAACAAAATATGTTGTTAAAATATGTTTTTCGCTTCCACTTTTTTTCACTTTATCTGATTGATTATCTTTTTTATATATCTTTATAATCTTTCAAACGTTAACATATTTGATATCGACCATCCTTGGCGCCTCTGTAATAAAGAAGGAAGAGCATAAAATCACTGTGTTTATCTTCTTACTTTTACAATAATTATTTAAATAACTTATTTACTTTAGTTAAGAAAATTCATAGACATTCAGTTTATCTTTTACTGTACTTAAAATATATAACTACTTTTCTTACATATGTGGAAAGTATAATTAAACTATGCTTCTTGTAAAACAAAATGTTTATTCTAAAACTTATATTAAAAACATATAAAGGAAAGTATATATAAGATACTTTTGAAAAAATAATTGTAAAACTCGGAACCTTGTTTCTCTAGATTATTCTAAGAATAAGATCGAAGTAAGAGCAGATAGTAATAAAATATTAAAATATTATCTTTTTTCTAAAGGATTTAAAACCTTCTACAAATGATAAATTAAAAGAGATAAGCAATAAATAAAATTAAGAAATTATATTATGATCTCATAAAACTAAAAATATAGGATTAGAATAATTTGACTGAAGATAAGGAAAAGTATAGATATTAGATATGAAAATTAATAACTTTAGGATTCTATGTAAGTATGTGTAGCGCCTTTTTCGTCTTATATCTGACTCTCAATATATTTTTTATTCATTTAATTTGTTTTTATTTATTATTTATTTATTTATTTACTATTTGTTATATTTGTATGTATTTTAATATTAATTTTACGTATGTATATTATGCTTATTTATTTATCATAGATAAATAATTAAATTATTTATATCATAATATTACGTCGTTAAGACGGTAATATAAAAAATAAAATTTAAAATGTTAAATTTATTGATCGATGATCAATAATTAAATAAAAGATTGAAAATTATGATGATGGAAACTGGCGTTGTACGTTTGTGAAGAGGCCTGATAACTAGCGGTGTTTATAATATTACTATTTGCATCTCTGCTATACTTCTATTTGGTTTGAAGAGTGTGTGATTATAGAAGTAATTTATTTATTTGTTTATTTTTATTCTTTTTATCGATACGCCTTTGTTTTTTTTATTTCGATACTGTTAGTTATTTTTTTCTAAACTTAACTTTTAACTAAAACTTAAAATTAAAAAATGAAAAACAAATTTGATTTACGTATTCTTGCAAACAATTACAGTCACCGCTGGCAAATCCAAACAGCCAAAAATATTAAAGTGTTCGGATTAAAAATCTTTGGGATTAAATGATCAAATTTTTGACTGTCGGTTTTTTGTCGTTTTTTAGAGTTTTAATTGCATTATTAAAATGCAATTCTTAGAAATTCGATTTTTCGAAAAATAATACAAGAACAAATTATTTTTCGACAAAACAAACAACACAAATTTATTGAAAATATTCTTCATGCTAAAGAAAAATCGATAAACAAAACAATCAAACCTAACAATGAACAGTGAACACTAACGTAACGATCAATCATAAAGAAAAAGGAAAAGTTTTAGGAATCCTTAATTTGATCAAAATTTCACAAAAATCTTCTCTCTAAAGTTCCGTCGTAGCAAAATATTCTGTAATGTAAATCCATTGCATTCGGCATAATCAATCAAATCATTTAAATTCCCCAAAGCACCAATAAATTCGCTGTTAGAATGGTTTGAATCTTGGTCTCCCGTTATGATAGTCTCATTTGTATTCAAAAACGTCGAACAATCTACGTGGTCAATATTCCATTCAGGTTCAAGTTCGATATTTTTTGTTGAGTCATTTCGGACATATTTTTCAATCTCGCTGTCAGTGAGAATATCGAATAACTTATTTTTTGAATAAGTTAATGTCATCATGCTTCTTAATAGAGGTTTTGAAATTTTCTGAAACCCTCAGAGTATGTAACAGTCAAAACAAGAACAATATTATCATAATATTTTTATTTTTATCTGATGATGATGGTTGATCCGTCGAAATTGATCGCAATATATTTTAAAGAACGTTTTTTGATTATGTAAAAACATTCAATAATTTATTTGATAATGTATTTTACAACTTCAGAAGCATCAGATGAAGAACCATTACAACAGTTGTCTGAAAGCTCTTCAAAGTTATGAAAATGATACAATTAATCCATAAGCTAGTTTAATTTATGAAAAAATGATTATATATTTTATTCATTTGTTTTATTTGAATTTTATCGTTATATTCTCGTTGTTGTATTAAATATTGTTTTTGTCATTTTATTAAAACTTTAAATATCCAACCTTGTACTTAATATCGCATTTTCATCTTGTTTCGATTTGTTCACGGATATGTTTTCTAACAAATATAATTTAACTAACATATTTCCAAATATTTATTTGTCTTCCTAAAATCCGATTTCTGTCCCTTTATATAAGTGATATTTTGTAGAATTTAATTTTGTAAAAGGAATTTCAGAAAGGTTGTGTGAATTCACAAATTTATGTCAGACATTAACATCTTGTAAGGTCGATGATAATTGCTTTCGGAAATTTATCATCATTTAAGATTAATATTTTTTATTCGATAATATATGTTTAAATGAGAAATATTATTTATTATGTAAATATTTTATAAATTATAAAAATTCGTTAGAACTTTACTTCACGAAAAAATTTTGTATCTCAGAAAAACTCAGAAAATTCGATGCTTTAGAAAGATAAAAACTCTATTCTTCTTCGAGAAGAATCATTAAAATGAGACATCGATTTTAAGTCCCATAAATAATAAGAATAAATTTATCATTTTTTTTCAATAAATTAACATAAAAAATTCGGTAAAAATGGAAATTTTTGTGTCCCATTTGAAAAACGGTTTAATTGCTGAGATCCAATGAAGATCGTAATCATGATAATATTTTAAAACTGTAAAAGAATTCAATCCTTAAGAAACGTGTTAGGGATGCAACAAATAACCTGTTATGTTCACATTCGGAGACCCAACTATCGTGGACCTATAAATTATATATAATTAGCTAAGAGTTCTTGTTAATATTTTAGTAATTTTTATCATTTATAATTACAATATATATAATGCATAATAATAATATGATTTACAAAACTGGCTCGTAAAATAAATATTAAAATACATTAAGTATAACAATTACATTCAGTATTTGGAATTTGAAGGCGATAAAATTATTTGTATTTGATTGACCCATGATGAAATGATCGGGAATCTTTTATATAATCTATGAAAAGCCTTAAAACATTATGAGAGAATAATAGTTAAAATATAAATTGTTTCATAGTTT
Organism: Girardia tigrina; assembly: GCA_001938485.1. Lineage (NCBI taxonomy): Eukaryota > Metazoa > Platyhelminthes > Tricladida > Dugesiidae > Girardia > Girardia tigrina. Next base: position 22,835 of record MQRK01250447.1, read on the forward strand.
AAGACCCTTTAATTTATTTTTGGGTAAATGATAATTTATTACTATATTCTGAAGCTTTTTGCAAGTTCAACTTTTATGTTAGAAAACAATTTTTTATTATGTTTGTAATTTCGTAAAAGTTTAAAATTTGTTAAACACTTTTAAGCTAAATATACAGTTAAATCAAACTTCATTTTTATTATTACGGGGTTTTTAAAACAATATTTCTTTTAATTTCTTAAAGAAGACTTTCCTTCTAATTCGATTAAGTAAACAGAGAATGAATGTCATGGAGAGATGTATGATAATGTACAGATTATTTTCTGAGAGCAATTTTCAGTTACTGGTGAAACCTCTCAATTTTACCATTGCATTGTGGATGATATGCAGTTGTGTGTCGATATTCGATGCCGAAGGAGAGGAATTGTCTTTCTTGATCTGTCATAATTATCTCAGGTAAGCCGAATGTGCTGAACCATGTGTTCGTCAGTGAGTAAAAGAAAAATTGGCATTCGAGAACAGGGACCCCTAGTGGGGGTCTCCGTTACCAATGCAACGGTTCCGATTTAGATAATTCCGGAGTAGATAATTCCGACCGAATTCTAGACTTGGTAGTACTTATAAAAATTTTTACGATTGGAATAATTGATTACAACTGTAAAAATGGTTATTTGCGTGCGTAAACGTAAAATTCTTACTAACAAAAATAAATAATTTACAAAATTAATAACGTTTAACGATCAACAGGAACAATGTGTCGTAAATAAAACAAAATAAAAATAACATTAGTTAAATAAAATTTATTTGTCGACATCAAATTTCTTTTATAACGTACATCAACGGTAAATAACATTAATCATTTCATTAAATTCCAACGGTAAATAATTATTTTTGTTGTTGCTCCAATCAATTTTTTATTATCATTAGTTAATCGATTTTAATTTATACTATTTTTCATTTTTATTATTATTAAATTAGTTGCATCATCAGAAATTTATATTTTCTTATATCAACTAAATAAAGACAAAATTGTTGAAAAATAAAAGAATCTATTAATAGATTTGTAATTCTTCGTATTTCAATCACGAATTTCGTAAATTATCTTCAAATAAGAAGGTTATATTAAATATGTACAAATTAAAATTTTTATAAAATTAAATATGTAACGTTTGAAAAAAATAAAATTACTAAAATTAAGAAGATCAATTAAATTGCTAATTAAAATTTTTTGAGAGTTTTAATATAATATAAAAAGTAAAAAAAAAGTGTAAAATTTTTATGTGAAACGATTTTAAAAAACTAATAAAATTAAATGAAACGATTAAATATTTTAAAGTGTTATAATTTAAAATTGATTTATAGAAGCAATGAAAAAATCAAATATGAATATTTATAAGTATTTTTATCTATATCGGTTTAAGATTTATAAAACAAATTGTTTCTCAAAAAAAATAATAAATTTGTATAAATATTAGATTTAAACATTTTTTGTGGTATAATAAAAGTTTTAATGTCTGCTACTAATAATTCCGACGATGTTCCAGAAACCACTAATAGGGCAGAATGCTCATATTTGGGTCGAATGTCCGTAGGGTATAAAGGTCCAAGGAAGGAAATTATGTTGATGTACTAAGATAGGAAGCCAAAGGTCAATAGTCGGAATATGATCCTAGATTTTCGAAAAACGCACACAAAGTGATTATAGTGATGTTGTGTATTATAGTGCAAAGTGTGTTGAAGGCTGATTTTTCCATACTTCAGTGTTCTTGAGATTTCCGTTGTATTTTCATAAACAGGAATGGCTTCCGGTCAATATGTATGATTGTTAAGGAAAGTTAATAAGAATCGCTTACCGACGACTATTGGCAATGGACCGACAATGTCCATGTGGAGGATTTTAATTCTTCTTCTGTCCGGTATTGTCCAAACTTTTGATTTTGTGTTTCTCTATACTTTCAGGAGTTGGTATTTATGGCATTCTCATATCCACAAACATTAACTCACGATCTTTCAATTGTGATGCTGAGTCTGTAGAACGCAGCGATAACATGCTCATCAGCATCACCAGTGAAGCTGCTCTGATCGACCGCTCTTCTAGGAGACATTATCATTAGTGAGAATCAATACACCTCTTCACCAAGGAGGACTTTTAGTTCATGATCCTGAACCATGCACATCAACCGCTGCAAATGGTTGTATAAGAAAAGATATTCGTGCCACATGTCCTGAAGACATGCAGAGAAGTATGGCTCAGAAGATAGGTAAAGAGAGCACTCAAACAACCATATGATGGTCCCTATCAAGTCATACATCGAACTCCTTGTAATTCGCGTCGATGTACATGATAAACCGTCACAGTTGATAAACTGAATCCTACTTTCACAAACAATGATGTTCCACATTGTCCGCATGTAAAGTCAAAAGGGGACTTTACTTTAATTAAATTAATTAATTATTGATATTATCAATAATTAAAAAAATACTTTTATTTAAATCGTTGGGTTTTCATGAAATATACTTTTTTAAAGGGATCCTGTCAAATGACCGAATACCAAATGTAGTCATAATCCTAATACCTAAATCTTAATATCAGATAAATATAGTTTAATTTTAAAAATGCATTATAATGTAATAATTAAAATTAAATATATTTGTTTATATAAACATATATAATTTCATAAAAATAAACATTTTTTAAAAAGCGTTATTCAGTAATTTCCTCGTAGTAAATGTTATTTAATTAAGTAAAATAAGAATTATTTTCTAAGTTATTATTAATTAAATCAATTAAATAATAATAAAAAAATCGTGATAAACTTCTTTTAAAAATAAAGACACCATTTAAGTAAGAAATAAAAAAAGTAAAAATTTATTATAAAAAATTCTTAAATTATTGAAAAAATAGACTATTATGACAAAATATAAAAAATTCAAAAAAACTAATGTAGTCATAATCCTAATACCTAAATCTTAATATCAGATAAATATAGACAAAATATAAAAAATTCAAAAAAACTAAGATTCAAAATTACAAAAAAATAAAAGTTATAATATTGTAATTTAGTAAGTAATAATTTATTAAGCAATTTACATAATTTTTATTTTACAATTTTATGGAAATTTTTACAGTATAAATAATTTTTAATTTTAATAATTCAAAATAAATTAATTTTTAATTTTAATTTACTATTTTAATGCACTTTATTAAGAATACCAATTTGACTTTTAATATTTTTATAATATAACAAGTTTGATTGTCCTCAAGACAATCTTTGTCAAAGCTTTCGTAAAATTCCATTCTAACTGATTGATTGATGACCTTAATCTTATTATCTTAGCAAATAGAGAATTAAATAAATTGTTATAATATTTATTTAAAATTTTAATGATTTCAAATTTAAATTAGAAATAAATGTAAACATTACATATTTTTAGAAAAAATATTAATCAGCTATTTGGGTAGGAGAGTCAATTCCACACAACATTCAAACACAAAACATTAAACATTCAAAATATTTCTCACACACTTTATCCTACATAATAAAATCAAAAAGGAAGTAGTAATTCATAATCCCTTACTTAATAAGTTTAATTCAAAAATTTTTGACGGATTTCGGCCAACTCCCAATGAAACATCCTTATTTATGTAACATAGTTTCAAAGTCAATAAAAATAAGGAACACTAAAAAATAAAGAACAATAAAAATAATAAAAAATGATGAAGGTATATAATTAGAGGCTAATATTATGAAAGTCTGTGACAATGGCTCTTCAATATGTATTGAGTATAAGAAACAAGAAGAACATCTTTGATAATTTTCACCTTTTTGTTAGAGAAAAGGAAGGTTTTAATATTCTTTTTTGGAAATGGGATCAGTTTTATAAAATGTGCTGTCACGCAAGAATTCATACAAATGAAGATTTAATAATAAAACGAATAGAAGAGCATAATCATGCAGGAAGTATTGCTCGTGTAGTCTTTTAAAGTAAATAATGCAATAAAGGAAAAAGCTATTTCAAGTCAAGAAAGAACCAATTGTCTTCTTACTGAAGCGTGTCTCAGATTACCCGAAACTATTGCAGGAATTCTACCTGCCACACAATGCTTAAAAAGAAATTTTAGAAATTCACGAAGTACAGTAAAACAATTACCTTGCTAAACAAAAATTGCTAATGAATGTAGCTTTAAGATAAGTAACACGATTCGAGGAAAATCTCTTAACATGTTCACTGACAGTAATGGATATAACCATCAATTCTTCTTCTACTTTGTAGATAATGACGGTTAAAGCTGCCAATACAAACTTCAGAAAATACATTTATACATCTATCATATACTAGTTTCGTACTTAAAAGGTCCATTTTCTATCAATAATTCTAAAAGATAAAAATAATATTCTTCGAACTCTTAAACTGTCCGTAAATATATTAAAATGCATACGATTTACGAGGTTTTCTTTGTCAGCTAAAATGATATATTTATGAAAAATGGATAATAGTGCATGTTGTACAAAGAAAATTAGGGTAACAACTGGATGAATGTAAGAATAAAAGAGGAGAATAGTTACTTCTGGGTAAATTTTGAAAAAAGAAATTAATAAAATTAAGAAGATCCAATTAAATGGTTAATAATTAAAAATTTTGAGAGTTTTAAATATAATATAAAAATTAAAATGTATAATATTTAAGTGTAACGATTTTAAAAAAATAATAAAATTAAACGAAACGATTAAATATTTTAAAATTTTATCGTAATTTAAAATACAATGGTATTATTATATAACGGTATATTACCCTTGGTATAGCATGTTTGTCAAATCAAGAAAAAACTCAGATCACTCAGACAACTTCTTATTTCCTTCTATAAAAGAGCTGTACTACGATATCTGTTTTACTTAAGTAGTAAATTTTTTGCTTACATACATCTCTTGCTTGTCAAATGGTCTTTGATTGAAGAAACCAGATGTGTTTCACATATTCTCACAGCTTCTCCACAGGTTCGGCACCACACATTTTCCCTCTGCACTTCGAGTTCCACATGCTTCTCGCTTATCTCTATTGGTCAAAATTATATTTATATAACAAGGTTTTTTTCTAATTTGTTGCATTATCTGATAGTTGTTTCGTAGGCGCTGAGTGAGACTCCTCGAGCACGAATAACCAATGTCAGTCCACCGGTTAGACATATGTAACTGTGTTCATGGTCAGTCAATCATGAGAGAGGTTTTAGTCTGTGAGAACCATCATACAAACGCTATTCCTATACTCTAAATAGAGTTATACCATATATCAGCTAACACAATACACTGTTGGCAGATAAAAATGAAAAACTGCTAACACAACAGTGAATTGGCTTTTATATGGGGTCCATAAAAAAGGTCAAACATACATGCTCTCACCACTAAGGTTAAACCCTCTCTCACAAAAATTCAACCAATCCTACACTACAAATTATCCTGAGGGGGACATCTATCGGCTCATCATGCTCAAAGATGTCTCCCTCAGTTTCCAGTATCCCATCGTCAAAGTCAGCCGGATTGTGAGCAGGAATCGGGCATTGGATTTCTTGTAGGTTGGCACGCGGATCCTGAAAGTCTCTCCATTCAAGGGCTGACCACTTGATGTTGGATAGAACACAGGCGCGAGCAATCACTATTTTCCTTTTTCCTCGAAGTAAATCATTAAGAATAAGTTCATTGTTGGGTAACCATCATCTTAGTGACCCAACAATGAAGGTGTCAAGTTCAACTTTCCACGAGTCCCCATATGCATGTTGAATTTGTTCCCTCAAGTCCCAGTATTTATTAATATTTCTCATATCAGCATTATTTATATTTCTTTCAGTCTCATATGGTCATTTGATATCTATTAAGAATATTTTATGCTTTTCCCTTAAACAAACTTGGAGGTCCACTCTCTTGGAAAATCGAATGAAGACATAATCTTCATTGACATAGACTTCTGCATCCGTGAAAGTGGATAGTTCTTTGGCAATGATGTCCTGAATTGAGTTGTGTCGGGCAATCCAGAAACTACTCATGGAGTAACAGCCCACCTGCATATGAGCCAAGTTTTCTTCAGCAGGATACACAAGATACTGGTCAGAGCTCAAGGTCTGCAGCGCACAGGAACAGTGTAAGACCGAGCTTGGTAGATGAATCTCCATTTGCTGCGCCCAAGGGGACCATTATAGATAGGGGAAGTGGAGAGGGGAGATTTAGAAAGGCATTCAGAGTATCGACCAGCACTACTCTGTTCGTCCCATTTTATAACCCACGAGTATCCAATACATTTCCTAAGTGCTTCTGATATTTTATCCTTATCTTTGATTCTAAAAATTTCGTCTGTAATAAAATTATGTCCTTCATTTTGAATATGTTGTTTACTAGTTAAAATTACACCCGGGTTAGAATATTTAAAGTTGACAATTATTTTATGAAATTCCTTAAGATCATGTATAGCGTGCTGAGTTTTGTTCCACCAAGACGTGTTAACATGTGCTCAGAAGCCATCATTTAGCCAGTCAAAAACCCGGGAGTGCGTTAGGTTCATGTCTTCTAGCGGTCTACGGAGGGTGACGTCATTGGCAGCAATAATATTGGGATCAGTGGAGTTGAGAAGGTAGAAAGAATGAGTGATGGACTGGACATAGTACTCATCTTTAAGAGAGGTGATACCAACTCCACCGAATGCTTTGGGACAATAAAGATAGGAAGTGGAGGCATAATCCTGAAGACCAAGAATCTTTTTGTTGAACGAGCGCAGTTGGATGTCCCAAGCACAGCTTGCTATTTCAAAAATATAAAATGGGATGAAGGTGTTGCGAAAGTAAAAAATGAATTTGGAGTGCTCGAAAAACTTATAGGTATGGAGTTTTTGATTGGCGGATAGGGAAGATGAGTAAATAATCTCAACTTCACGAATTACCTCATCAAAAAGCTGTTGGGGGGTGTAGCTAATGAGACGGGTTACAAAACAACCCAAATAGAGGTACCCTTCCTTAGTGGTAAGGTGGGGGATGTTCATACCATCAATGATATAGTTGTCTTTCTTGACAAAGGGGACATCGAGCACAGCACATTTGGATGCACGAAACGACATTCCCAGGTTTTTGACAGCAGAAGACGCAACTTCAATGACATCCTGAAGCTCATTTTTATTGGTAGCCAAGAAGACCAAATCATCAGCATAGGCCATACATGAGATTTTGCGACTACCTAAAAGAATTCCACCACATCTAAATAAATCTATTTCAATTAAAATTGGGTTAATTCCTATATTAAATAAGAGCATCGAGAGGGGCATCATTGCCGAACTCCTATATTAACAGCTAAAGGTTTGGTGGATTCTTGTGCACACACAATAGTTGTAGTGCAATTATTATAGCATTCTTTAATTAAGTCAGTTGATTTTTTTTCAACGTTCATTTTATTCATTAATTCAAGTATATAGCTAACTGAGATTGTGTTCAACGCAGCAGCCATATCCATAAAAGAGATTTTAAGTTATTTTTTTAAGATACCTCTGATAATAATCAATAATTGAGCGAAGTAAAAACGTCAGCACAACCATCATTGGGTCCTAAGCTTTTTTGAAAGGGGTGAAGAATGTTGTGTTGCCGGATCCACCCAATTAGTTGTTTAGACAAGAGAGTAGTTAATAGTTTGTAAATACATTCTTGTAGGGCAATACTCTCCAAGAGGAGGGAAGGTGATATTCACCATCTTTATTTGGTTTAGGGATCATTAACGTTAGGTAATTTTTCCAGCAATTGGGGGTGAGACCCTTATCAAAAATTATTTTAAAAAAATTATATGTAATAATACCCGACGGGTCACAATAAAGTATATCTTTATAAGTAATACCACTGTTACCTGGAGAGGAAGGGTCTTTAGATTTTAAGTATGTCACAATCTCTTCAGGAGTGGGGACATGAAATTTAAAGACACTTCCTCTTTTGTAGGAGTCGGGCTTGATTTCAATATTAAGGGGGGCAGTCGCAGCATTTTTAATGTGAAACTCAGTGAAACAATCAGGGTAAGGATGAGTATCCCAGCTAGTGTCGGGTAAAACATGCTTCATAGCTGCTTTAGGGTTCCTCATGAAAAGTTGTTGCAGTTGGGATCCCTTTAGCTTATTGTTAGCCACTTTGTTCCCCATATATGGCGTTCTAGGTTTTATGTTTCTTAGTATATATATATGCGATCTACAAAATCTTTGTAGAATGTTTCAATATCAGATTTATTAGTAGAGTTTTGCACATTCTGCGCTAAAGCTATTCAAGATGATTTTATGATAGTCGTTGTTTTCGTGCTGGGTTTCATTTTAGTGGGGGGATAGCTGATTGCAATAAGTCTCCTAGCGTGAAGTCGAATAACTTTTAGATTTTGTTTCTTACGTTTGGAAGGGTCAATGGTATATCTCATGAAACCACATATAAGGGGGCCACTGCCGGCAAATTTCTTCGATGTTTGAAATGTTGGGGAACTCTTGGTGACACGAAACTTATCGGGTAGGAGGAGTATGTTAGAGATAAATTGGTTGATAGAGTTGATTTCAGTTAGATAGCAACTCATGTCAAGGCAACCTGTTGGGTCATAAACTGATATAGTGTTAATGTTAATATTAGTTACTATTAAGATCCATCTAGATTGGCGAAAGTAGACTGGATAGAAAATGATTTTGCAAGATGCAATATCTTGAAGGCAAAAATGGCGTAAAACATACTCCTTATTTTTGGCAATGATTGCACGGGTTAAAATTGTGGGGAAAACAAAATGTGTAGAGTTTGATATGTACTTAGCACTATAGGCATCAACATAATTATGATCAAAGGATAGAAATCCAATGAGATGTTCATTTTGCTCTTCCCCATATCCTATAGAGTCACTATGCTTGTTAAGTGAGATGGATAAAATGATTTTGCGGATTTGAAAAACTGATATACGAAGGGCAACAGCGGGGAAACAAAGCCGCATCATATAGTGGCAAATTAGGGGCCCGCAGTCTGCAGGGTTGATTTGGAGTGGAAAGTCAAACATACAAAGGATTGGACTTTCCCTCCCAAACATTTTATCAAAAAAAAGTAACTTATTAAATATCAAATTGCAAATAATTTTAGCACTATGAGAAAAAGGGGATTTACTACATAGGGGATCAATCTAGAATGATTGCATATGATTAAAATCAATTACCATCATAATCCAGTGATGTTCCTCAATGTTAAGGGGGATAATGATTTTATATGTGTGGGCGAGGGTTGTGTTATTGATTGCTATTTCTGGGGAATTAAGGTCATTGAGGATAAGTTCAGAGGCGACCTCTGTAGGGATATAGAGGATACTACTATTGTTGGAAAAGTGGTTAAAAAAGTTATCTATATCATTGCCAGCTAATGGAGTGTTGAAGAGGTCAGCTGGCAGGTCGGGTAGGGAGTTTGCTAGTTCAATTAACTTATTAATTGGGGTAATATTATCTAGTCAATCTGAGGGGGAAGTAGTCTTTAGCTGCTTAATAACTTCTACCACCACATATTTCTTCAAATTGACAGACAGTTTTCTATTCCTATAAGTCGTATCCTTAGGTAGGGAGTATGTTTTGCAAAATATACAAAGGAGGATATTCAGAATATCTTCAGGTCTTCTAGGAAATGAATTTCTTTTAATGATAGTGACAACTTTTTCTATTAACTGGGAGCTATATTTAGGAATCGGAAGCTTGCCTATAATGCATTCAATGATATTATTAACTTGCGTTTCTGGGATGGACAAGTTAATACCACTTAGATCTTGAGTGTTCTGGGAGATGTTTTCATCTATTGAGCTATGGGTTGCCTGGGGGGTTCTGATTGGGACAGGGGTGTTTCAATGTGATCTTGGGTGAAATTATAGGTGGGAAAGAGATCTTCTTGGGAGATTGGGACTTGGGGAAATGGAGCAGAGGTTTGAATTCTAGGGATGGAATAATGGGGGGCAAGGGTTGGAGAAGGGGGCATTAATTCCAGAAAAGGAATTATTGGCGGATAAAGGCGTTGGAGGTTCTTCTTCTATGAGGATAGTGGTATGGGGGGATGAACAAGCTAATGTTTTATAGGTGGTAGGGGAACTACTAGGAACAAATGGGATAGGTGCTAATGTATTATCTAGTGCATTGCTGGATAAAACTGGAGAAACATTATTGGCAGGTGAGTTAATGGGAACACTAGGGTTACCCGAGGAAGGAATGGTGTTGGGTATATTTATAGTGTTATTGAGCAATTGGGATCGATGAGGATCATCACTGGGGTAGCTGAATGATTGATGTTTAATATTATTATTACTATTTGGCCCTGTTACGGGTGAGGTCTGTTGGGGGGTTCCATTATCATATTGGCTTAAAATAACATCATCCATATTTACATTATCGGTAGGGGTTGTATTGTTTTCTATATTAAATTGTGGTGATAATTTATCAAATTGGTCTGGGTGACATACAATTTTTAGAAAAGCAATACCTTTGTTATTGGATGGGATATGCTCAGAAATTAACAAAAAGTGATTTAATTGAGAGTAGTGTTTTCGACTAGTGTTTTCGACCCGGGTTTATCCGAACCCGAAAACCCTGGTTTTGAATAGTTTTAATAAACCCGAAGCCCGGGTTTATATTTCTTAAAACCCGGGTTTGAAAAAATAGAAAGTTTTTTATTGTACAAGACAAGTTTAATTCAAGGTTAAATTTGAACATAAATGGCGAGGTTTGAAGATTATTATTTTTTAGCAACCATAAATCACATTAGGTATAATAACAAAGTTTTCGAAATTACATCTAATACATTTTGAAAAAAAATATTTTATTAATCAATAAATATATAGTCAATAAACATCCTAATATTCATTTTCTANTTTTTTAAGCCCATGATGGACAAATTTGAGGATGTGGCGTCAAAACGAAAATCAGCTGTCTGGAAGCATTTTACGTACAAGAAGTCGGAAGAAAAAGCAAAATGTAATTTGTGCTTATCAATCCTCAAGGCATCTAGTTCGAGCACAAATAGTCTTATAAACCATATGAAGGTCAAACATAAAATTGAAGTCAGAAGTCTCTCTGAAACTTCATTATCTGAGCCTAAACCTAAAATTAAAAAAATTTGTGACTTT
>MQRK01250448.1:8200-19398 GCA_001938485.1 Girardia tigrina
TATATATATATATATGTAAGAAAATTATAAAAATAAAAAAGCGAAAATCATAAAATAGCATTTGAAATAAAAAAATGATAAAATCTGAGACAATGTCACATTAGATCAATTTCGGATCTAAAAAATTACTATAGTTTAAAAGGGGTCTCGCAGATGCTATTACATACTTTACTACTAATAAACAAAATAATAAAACAGAAAACATTTTTGAAACTTAAGTTTTAAATAACAGACAATATTAAATTACGAAAAGTCAAAATATTGATTGATAAAATAATTTTAATTCACGAAATATTTCCTTTCTATTACATCTGGTAGTCGGAGAGACCCCGGAACGTACGACAACTGTTAGTAGACATTTTTAATTCAACAATAATTGACTTCAATTGTCTAGGGAGAGATGTCATGCTTCAAAACCAATAAGTCTGAAACATATTATAAAACTCATTCAACCGCCACACAACATCATTCAAATATCATTCACACATCATTCCAATATCCCTCACATCCCCCTCTGTTTAAAAGGCTTTAGGTATTCTACATTCCTAATGATTGTTTTGCCGTTTTCTAATTGTACTTCATAATTAATTATTGTTGCCGGACCAATGAAACGAAATTCATCTTTTGATTCATTATTCTTCTTTAATAATACTTTTTCTCCTATTTTGAACTTTCTGATTTTGCCGACCGTCGTATTTTCATTTAGTTTTTCTTCTTTCCATTTAATTTTTTCAATTATGTATTGTCGTTTTGATTTAATTCTTCCTTCCTGTCTTTTCATCAATGTGTTATTTTCTACCGATTATTATCTATGCAGTATTCACTTAATTTGTTGCTTGGATTGTACAGTTCAACATGAATTCTATTTTCGGAAGTGAATCTACCCAATCTTTATGTAATCCGTTCTCCATTATTATACTTATTGCATACCTTATTGTTCAAAAGTGTCTTTCTATGATTCCATTAGTGTTGTGGTGATATGGATTATAATATATCAAATCATTATTAAAAGTATTAAGACTTTATTGATTTTGAATGGAAAGTTTTCCCCTTATCTATGTGCATTTCTTTAGGAGGTCCAGGCTTTCAAATCCATTTGTTCAAAATAATCTTCTTTGTTGATTGTTTATCTTGATGTACCACAACGGTCAAACATTTATAACTGCTGAAATGATCTATAATATTTATTGCTTACCATGAATATTTTTTAAAAGATCCACAAAAATGAATATATATTTTCTGAAATGGTTCCACTGATGTCTGCCTTATGATTTCCTCTTTTGTCTTTGTAGTTTGTGTCTTTCTATTCCGATAACTTACACAACTTTGCACGTTATCTTTTGTAATTGTCTTCAGATCTTCCATATCAAAATCTTTTTTATATAATTATTAACTTTTTTGGAACTTGCATGACATAGCAGTTTATGAATCTCTGCGATAAACTCATCTCGTCTTTCTTGTGGGATTCAGATTTTATTGTCTTTTGATATCACTATTCACTTAAAAATTCTCCATTTTTACGATTTATTTAACTTAATTAAATTTTTAATTTCTATTATTTCAGTGTTATTTACTTGCCACTTACAACCTTCTTCTTCTTCTTCACTCAATGCTATTATTTTAGCTTTAATTCTGCTTTTTTCGCATTTTCTTGGATTTTTTGGTATTAATTACCCAATTCAGAAGAATTTCCGGATAGTGCATTCGCATTTGAGAATAAACTCTCTTTTTTGTATATCATTTCCATATCTAGACCACTGCGATAATTGATACATGTTTGAAACTACAGACTTATTGAGTTTTTTGTGGATATCATAAACATAATTGTCTTATGATCAGTTCTCCAAAGGAAATTGTTTAAAATATTGAGCAAAATAATATATAGGTAGTAATTCTTTCTTTGTTATACAGTAAACGAGTTCATGTTTATTTAATTTATGGGAACTGTATGTTATTACTCTTTCTGATCAATATTCGTATTTCTGTGATAGGACTGCTCCAATTGTGTCGAAACTGGCATCCGTATCTAAAATAATTTTTTTTTCGAAATCTGGATAAGCCAAAACAGGAGCCTTGGTCATCTGTCCATTTTGTTTCTGAAATGTCACTTCAAGTTCGTCAGTCCATTTAAAATATTTTTCATTATTTTTACCGCAGATACTTTCTAAAGGTATAGAAGATTGTGCGTAATTTCTAATGAATTTCCTATAATAATTTGTTAAACCCAAAAAACTCCATAGATGTTTTTTTTTAAAAAAAAGGACTCTTAAAATTATTTATTGCTTTGATTTTGCTCTCATCAGTTTGAATGCCATCTTTCCTAGTTATATATCCAAGAAACTTAGTTTTTATTCAATCATAAAGTGATATCTCTCGGGATTTATTTTAGAACATGATTCTTTCATCTTGTCAAAAACGTGCGCAATTCTCGATAAATGTTCACAAAAAAATCAAAATATCATCCACATAAACCATTGCTTCTTTCCAGTTTAAATCTCCCAACACATTAGTCATAAGCTCTTAAATTGTAACCTGTGACGCTGCTATTTCAAAAGGCATTTGTCTGAAGCAAAATTGTCCATCTTTAGTCGAGAAAGCTGTATTGAGTTTTGAATCTGCTTCCAATTCCACTTGATAGTAGCATTTCCTAAATCAACTGTACTAAAGAATCTTGCTCCATAAAGAGTATTTAGCATGTCATCAAAATTTAACTCGGGAAAGCTAGTCTCAATGTGATCTTATTCAATTGTCTAAAATCGATGTAAAACCTAATTTCACGTTTTCGTTTTTCCAAACGCACATTAATAGAAACTTCCATGGAGATTTGTAACGTTCGATTATTCCATTTTGTTCCAGAATTTTAAATACTTCTTCCAGCTTTGTTTCTAAGTACTTTTGCTGTCTCCAAGGTTTCACAAGTACTGGATCTCCTTGTGTTTCAGTCTTGTGCTTTGTCAGTGATGTTTTACTAATGTCCCACTTATCCGATGTAAAAATAGATTTATATTTAACTAAAAGGCTTAGCATATTTTTATCCGATTCCTTAGGAAAAATTTCTTTCAACTGTCGAAATCTATTATCGTCTATAGGATTTTCACGTATAGTACAAATCTGGTTATTATTATTATCTTTGGTTTTATTAATAGTATCAAGTTTGACTAATCTTATCTCGAATTCGTTTAAGAAATCTATACCAACCATCATTTAAGGGTGAACATCATTTAAAACATAAAATTCAATTAATATCTTCATATTTTCAATTACTATTATTATTATATTTTCTTTATTATTATAATTAGTATTGTTTTTATTATTATTTTCATAATCAATTAATTCGGTACACAAACCATCATTTTTTTGAAGAAATTATCAAAATTTATAGAGCATACACATATCATGGGGGTCATCATTCAACACACAATTGCACATACTATCATTCATACAATCAAACAAACAACAGCAAACCTGATCTTCTCGTTTTCCTATTGAAGCACACTGATCATCTCTTCCTGTGACCGTGCATCCTCGTTTTCCGAAATGCGTTCTCCATTCATTTCTGCATTAAAATATTTTTGTCTCGTTTCATCTGGATATTCTGTTTTTCTATTTAATTTATCCATTCTCAAAATAACATCTTTTGTATTGTTGGCTTCAGAAATACCCTTTAAAAGGACTTGTTTTTTTATTTTAAAGCTGTCAATCAAATTCATGTAAACTTAATTTGCTAGTTCTTTTTTTCCTAGTTTTCTGTCCGTGATTTTCTCTATCAATTGGTCGGTCATCTTGAAATTTTTTTCAGTATTGTCTCTATTGAATTTTAAGAGAAAAACTCTCCCATTATACCCAACAGATTTTTCTTTTTTGAAAAAGCTGATCACACTTTTGCTACATAATTTTCTCCTTGTGCGAATTTATATTTGTCCCTGGCTTCTGGTGAAAGAAAAAGGTTACCAGTTACTTTTTATCTCTTCAGGAATATCGATCAAATTCGATTACCTGTCGCATTTTTTGATAAAATTTTACAAAATGTTGTCGTTTACATCGTAGATCTCTAGTCCTTTGATCGTCAGGTTCATAGGAGTCATGGATGCCATATTAAGAATATTAACAGATGAAGTCTTCTTGCAAGATTTATTACGATTCAAATGACCTGTTATCAGCGTCTGGGGAAAGACTTGTTGCTTCAATTGAATATTCAAAAATTTGATAAAATTTGCAATGATTAAAACAATTGCATATTTTATTAATCGTTAAATAACAATTTATTTATTAAAAAAATTATTAAGAGACATTTTAAATTCAACAATAATTGACTTAAATTGTCGAGGGAGAGATGTCATGCTTCAAAAACCAATTAGTCTGAAACATAAGATAAAACTCATTCAACCATCACTCAACATCATTTGACGCATCATTCAAATATCCCTTGAAATCAAATTATATAAATAAGCATACAACAGTGTAGCGGAATTAAGAGTATTTACTTAGACAGAGTAAAAATTTGTTATGAAATCCTGGAGTATATTTTTATACTGTCACTGAACAAAATAATGCCCGTAGAATATGGCTTTATATCTAATTAGATTATTAAACTCTTAAAAACATTAGAAGTAAAAAACTAAAAGAAGGGACACAATAAAATGTAAGTTTTTTTGCAAAACATCAATCTGCTACTATGTTTTATGTCTAAATTTAAGGTTCTAGAGGAAATATAAATGACACATCCCAATCACTCTGGATCCGCGCTTGAAAAAGATAATGTGAAATTTAAAATAAATATGTGAGTGAAAATTGTTTAATATGATAATTAAAATGATTATGCATGAATATGATATTTGAATATTGAGTTGTTAAACTAACCTGTTATTATGTAAGGTGTAGTTGTCAATGGAGTTGGAGCAAGAGTAGTCGAAGTAGCATTTGAGATTGTTTCGTTATCTGCATTTATAACAACGTAATCGTTATCAGTCAAATTAAGAAATATTTGAACAAATAGAATAAATAAAAAAAATTAAGAAAAGAAGTTTGAAAGAGAACATTTACGCAAGAATTAGCACAATCTGAATACAGAAACCCTTGAAAGATATTAAAAAGACATGCTATATGAAATTGTTATAAAAATACACAAAAAGAGATGCTGATACATATTGACTATGAAAATAAATCTACACAAACATACTCAAAGAGAATTATTAACACAATAAAAATGACTTTCTTCTGTTAATAATTTGACAAAATTAATAAAATCAAAATAACTCTGTTGATCTTATAATGGGTATGATTCTGTAACGATAAATATAACAATAATAACCGTCTTATCAAGTTTAAATTATAAAATGTCACAGTTATTGACGTACAACCAAAAATGAGAATAATATCGTTACTTGTTTGATTTTCTTATTTTGACTGTAAAGAAAAATTAACTCAATTTGAATTTTCTATTATTAATAATGCATTTTTTTATTCAGAACTTTTCTTTATAATCGGATCAATATGAGTTAGGATAATTAAAGTCAGCTGGATAATTGAATGTTACTTTAATATTCAATTATTGTTGTTGTTTTAATATTTGATTATTTGTGTTAGAATTTAAATATATTTATTCTTGATGGATTTCGATTGTGTTCTTACTATGTCTAAATTTGATAAATAGTGTAATAATAGTTTCAGTTGAATAATAATAATTTCAATGAGGAATATGATAATAAATAGTGGAGACAAAAAAAATTCTGCTTCAACAATATTTAGTCAACTTGTGCTTGACGATAATTATTATTTTGATAATTTGTGATCGATTTTTTTAAATTTCAAATTATCATTTTATTTGACTTTTTATTTTATTAAGTTAACAATAATAATAAAAAAATAATTATTTGATATTTCTTTCCTTTCGATTTCTCTTTTGACTTTCTTTTCTTTATTTATTGTCTTCGATTTGCGAGATTAGGGCTTCGAATAATAAATATATAAAAAAATAATCAAACAATAACAAAAAATTATACAAAAATAGATGCTAATACAAATGTACTATGAAAATAAATGTACACAAAAATACTCAAAAATAAATACACAATAAAGCGTGACAGATCATAAACACAAAATAATATATCATAATCCATTAAGTCACCCATCAAAGAATTCATCAAGAAAGATAAATGAAATACAAGGGTGCCAAATCATTATCATGACGGATCAGGTTTTGTTAATTAATTGTTAAACTACAGGAATGTTTAAGGAAACATAGCTATCAAAAATAATTTGTTAAGATAATAAAAACTACTTCATAAGAGTCATTAATTAAAATACAAAACCCCAAAAGGGATATGAAAGAATGATAATGTGAAATTTAAAATAAATATATGAGTAAAAGTTTTTCAATTATAATTAAAGAGATTATGAATAAATATAAAATTTGAATATTGAGTAGCTAAACTAACCCGGTATTATATTTGGTGTAGTTGTCGATGGAGTTGGAGCAAGAGTAGTCGTAGTAGCATTTGAGATTGTTTCGTTATCTGCATTTATAGCAAAGTAACCGTTATCATTCAAATTAAGAACATATATGAAAAAAATTAAATGAAGAAATAAAGAACAGAGGCTTGAAATAGTTTTCATTTGCACAAAAATTAGCACAATCTGAATACAAAAACTCTAGAATGATATTAAAAGACTGAATATATGTTATGACAGGTGAATTTTTTTACCAAAAATAGTTTGTGCAGATACTAAAATCTAGTTACTCCGAGTCTAATATAACGACAGTAACAAACTGTGAATACATAAACTCTAACAAGATAATAAGGACAGATAATGTGAAATAAAAAATATTTATGAGTAAAGGTATTTTCTATTGTAAGAATTTGCCCTAAATAATTAATAAGACGAACTAAATTTCAAATTTTATTCTTATATAAAAATTGCCCGCTTTTTGTTTATTTAAACAAAAGACCTCAAGAGACTTCATCCAGAATATTTTTGACCCATTATTATAATATAATAAATGCTATCTTAGTATTGTAAAAATAATGTAGATATAAATAAAGTTATATAAATAAAGTTATTATATTAACTCCCTTCTTTAAAAGTCTTAAGCCATTCTATATTTCTCTGAATTATTCGACATGTTTTATTCCGCATTTCAACACAACGTTCAAGGTCTTTACGAATAATTTCATACGGTCCTTCATAACGGTCTGATCCTTTCTGTTTTTTGTTTATTTTCACTAGTACCCAGTCACCGACTCGGAAATCCCGTTTTGTTATCGTTACATTAGGTTTGCTCATCTCTGACATTTAAAAGACTCCGCTATTTCTTTATACATTTTGGTTTTTCGAATTCCACTATCCATTGTATTTTGTCTGAATCGGTCTTAATTCCATCTCTGTTTACTATATACCCCAAAAATCGTAGTTCTTCTTCAATGAATCTACATTTTCCGGGATTTATTCTCAGTCCAGCTATTTCTATTCGCGCAAAAAGTTTTTCCAACCTGTCCATGTGCTTCGTTTCAGTTATCGAAAAAATTAAAATGTCCTCAAGGTAGACCATAAAATCTCTTTCTAAACATTCGTCATAAGCTTAGAAAGTGTCACTGTTGCTGCTGCAATGCCAAATGGCATTCTTGTGAAGTAATACTGTCCCATATTAGTTGGAAATGCTGTTTTATACTTTGAAGAATCTTCTAATTCTATTTGATAGTATGTACTTCCCAAGGTCAATGGAACTAAACCACTTAATTCCTCTTAATGAATCTAACATTTCCTCGATGTTTGGTACAGGAAAGGTAGGTTTCTCTGTCACTTAATTCAACAGCCTAAAATGCATACAAGTATAATGTATATATAAATATAGTTATTTATCAGTTGCATCCATAATCAATAAAGAGATTATGAACAAATATGAAATTTAAATATTGAACATTTAAACTAACCCTTTATTATATATGGTGTAGTTGTCGACTGATTTGGAGCAAGAGTAGTCGTAGTAGCATTTGAGATTATTTCGTTATCTGCATATATAAAAACGTAATCGTTATCATTCAAATTAAGAAATATATCAAGAAATAGAATAAATGAAAAAATAAAGAAAAGAAGTTTGAAAGAGTTTTCATTTAGACAAGAAGTACCATAATCTGAATACAGTAAGCCTAGAATGACATTAAAAGACTGGATGTATGTTATTGTTAAGGAAAATGTTTTATCAAAAAAGTTTGTGCAGATAATAAAATCTAATTACTCAGTGTCTAAAATAATGACAGTAACAAACTTTGAATACAAACTCAAACATGATTTTAAAAAATTATAATGTGAAATAGAAAATAAATATATGAGTAAAAGTCTTTTTCTATAATCAATTAAAGATATTATGAATAAATCTTAAATTTAAATATTGAGCAGTTAGACTAACCCGGTATTGTGTATGGTGTAGTTGTAGATGGAGTCGGAGCAAGAGTAGTCGTAGTAGCATTTGAGATTGTTGCGTTATCTGCATTTATAACAAGGTAATCGTTGTCATTCAAATTATGAAATATATGAACAAAAAGAATAAAAGTAAAAATTAAAAGAAAACAACTTTGAAAGAGTTTTTAATTCGATTGAGAATAACATAATTTGAATACAAAACCCCAGAATGATATTGTAAGGATTGGATATACGTTATAGGTAAAGAAAAATTATTATGAAAAATAATTATTAAGGATAAGAAAATCTAGTTATTCAGAGTCTAAAATTAAACGATAGCGTTGTGGAGCTTAACCTGTTGATAATCGAATAAACTCTACAAACAATATTAAATAAATAATTATAATTCGTCAAATTTTTTTTGCCTAAAAATTATCTATCAAACAATAGGAACTTTACAAACGGAAAGTAAAAAGAAGAAGAGTGATGAAAGCAGTTAATTACTGAACGATTATGAAAAGAGGTTAGGGTTAGGGTTAAAGTGAGGATTAGGGTTATAGAGAGAGTTGTTTTAACTTCAAGAGAGATTTTTAACAAGCAATAAAAATTATTAAAGTTAATTATGTCTTCTAAAACTTTGATATTTTTTTTATTGGATATGTAACAATAAAATAGGAATTCTATTTCTTTCACTATTTATATTGCCTTGAGATTTAATATTTAATTTTTTTATTCATTAGGGCGATATTTTTTTATTATACGTTATTTTAGGTAGAGAAGTTAGGTAGATAGAGAATCGCCCTAATGAATAAAAAAATTAAATATTAAATCTCAAGTCAAGAATGTTACATATGTAGGTATTGTTTCTTAGGTAGCGAATAGGAATTCTATTTCTTTCACTATTTATATTGACTTGAGATTTAATATTTAATTTTTTTATTCATTAGGGCGATAATTTTTTATTATACGTTATTTTAGGTAGAGAATTGTTTCTGTTTAATAACAATTAATCTTTAGTTTTCCGATAATCAAAAGAGACTAAATGATAGTATTTTATTTGCATGAAGTTTTATTATCAGCAGCAGTGGCGGATTGACTACTTATTCTCAAGGTTGCTAATGTACCCCAGGGGCCCGTAATTGCATGCAGGGTCACAAATTCTTTCTAAATAAATTTTACCTCTATGTTAAGTTTACGTGCAAAATGACTTTTGTGCACACTATGGTAGTTGCATACCAACATTGTAATATCATTTAAATAAGAGATAGTCATAAAATATTTTTTTCAAATTATTGGCACCCTATCTAAGCAAAAACACGATTTTCAGAAAGCAGATTTAAAGTTTTTCCCATAAAAGTGACACGCATGTCACCGTGAAATGACCCAATAATAAATTTAATATCACAATATAACTTACTTCAAAATGATCCGTTAATGAAATAAAATTGCATACACAATGTACAAATGATAAATAACGAAAATTGTATGATAGCGCGCCAGCGCGGTTAAGTTACACTAACAAACTTCGCAGTTAAGACAAATAAATAAAAAATGTTCGTAAATCATCCTGATTATTATAATTCTATATATGCATTATAGATTTAAATAAATTATTTTCATACAGTACAAACCAATAGGTATTAATTAATATATATTTTTTTAATATTTTTATTCTACATAGGACCCGGATCCCTAACATTTGGAAAGGGCCCGGGTTGCTAACACAACCCGGCAACCCGGGCTAGTCCTCCATTGATCAGCGGTCAAAATAATATTATTAATTTTGTTATCTTGAAATTTCTGTATTGCTATGCAATACTTAATTTCATTTATTTCCTTTAAATTTTAAATTTTAAATATTCTTTGAATTATTATTCGCGTTGGAAGAAATTTCTTCTTTTCTGATTTTCTTTTTTAATCTTTGCATAATGCATTAAAATAAATAAAACAAAAATAAAATAGAATAAATGAAAAAAAGTAACAAAAATAAGTTTGAAAGATACAACAAGAAGTAGTACAATCTTAATATATAAACCCTAGAATGATATTAAAGAGACAGGTTATATGGAATGTTTAAGGAAACATAGATGTTCTTAAATGTAGATGATACATCTCTCTGTCTTGATATTCGGAGTTTCTATTGGGATATAAAGCTCGTTCAACTTGATGAACAATTGAAGGCACTGAGGATCGTTATTCCTTTTAGCTGATTATTTGAATTTGCTACATCTCGTATTTTTAGAAAGTTTGAAAATAGAGATTTAACAATATCAGCAGTGTTATAATGATAATGTATTTCAGCATTAATTAATAAAGCTATTTATACTAATATGTTCACCGTCAGAATTTATGAAGATGTTCATATTATCAAAAGCTAAGTCTGACTGCTATTAATTTAATTTTAGATTCATTCATTTCTTCATCCATTACTTAAGAGCCTTTTTAAATCGATTTCTGATTTGGAAGAACTGATTCGGAATCCGTACTTTTTTCGATCGCCTTGGTGTCTTTAAAAGGAATATTTGATCGAGAACTACATATAAGGTTCGTGATTAAAATGAGAAGTCATAATTTTGCAAACTTTATTTCTTCTACAATTTTCATTATTGAAACAAATTTATGAGGAACAATATTTTAATTACATAATCCAGATCTCAAAATTTTAAATATAAATAATATTAGGTTGGTCGAAAAATAATGGCGCTTTTGGGACACAAACTTCAAAGACGTGCAAATTCACAGAAACAAAAGTTTATTAATCAAAGTATGAACCGTTGGCATCAATACATTTTTGCCAA
>MQRK01250461.1:13331-23947 GCA_001938485.1 Girardia tigrina
TTTCATAGTTCGATTTCATAGAAATTTGCATTTAAAAAGTCTGCTACAACGCTGATTATCTAAAAATAAACCAGACAATGAAAGGTGCACAGTGACTTTCTGAACGCACTGTATTTTGTCTAAAATTTTCCTTTCTATAAAAGATCTCAATAGTTACTAATGACATAATAAAATGATTAAAAAATGTAATAGTAACCTATAAACCTATTTCACACCTACTTTCAATCATCTCGCATTGTTTTAACCAGTGATAGTCAACCTGTTCCTTACTGCCCACCAATGGACGTTACAGAGTTTTCGGTGGGCGGTAGGATTTTTACCGATAAAAAATTTTCCTGTTAGTTCAAATATAATTGTTTTTTAAAAACAATATATAGTTGAAAATATTATTTAAAAACATTTTTATTTATCAGGCATATTCGATTTCTAGTTTTTCATGTATACATTTAATGTATACATGAAATAAAAAGACTTAAATAATGCGTGCCAATCATTTGCTCTTGTATTCATCCCCCAACTTATTCTTGGTGCAGGTGTTTAGTGCTTCTTTGTATTCATATAAATAGTAATTTTTACTAAACATCACAAACGGAGTTAGAAGCACATCGTTTGCCACTATTGTTTTTACACTACTACTTAGAATCCCATTATGTTGATCCAGTTCAATAGACTAAACAACTTACACAAACTTAATATGAAATGTAATACGAATTTCGATTTTTTCCTATGCACGTTTAATATTATAAAAAAACATTCCACATTGCAGCACCAGCCTCAAGGATCCCATTATTAGTTCAATTAGTCAATTACATTTAATTACAATCGAATTTATATTTCTATGTATTTCAAAGTGGTAATAAATTTATATAGAAATATGTTTTATCATTAGTTTTTTTTTAAGTAGAGGATGTGTGATACAGTGTATATATGAGGTATAACATATTTTCTCTTTCTTTTTGACCTTATACCTCCGTTGGGACGTGAGTGCACCCAATTATGCACGAGCCTTCGCCACATCTCTCTATTTGAAGCGTCTTTTCTCGCGCATTCCATTTTCAATCCAGTCCATTTTTAAAATCGTCTTTGGTCTTTCTCTTTCCACTCTTCCTTCAATCAAAACCTTCGCTAGTGCTTGTTTTCTTATCTGATGACCGTAGAATTTCAGCTTCCTTCTCTTGATGGTCTCTTCTATTGATTCCGGTTTCTTACCTAGTATTTTTGTCACTCTTCTCCAGACAAAGTCGTTTGTCTTCTTTTCTTTCCATGTGATCTTCAGCATTCTCTTGTAGCAACTTCATTTCAAACGCTTTAAGTCTATCCATGCTTTTCTGATTTATTGTCCAACTCTCGCATCCATAGAGGAGTGTGGCCAACTCAATAGCCTTAGTCATCTTTATTCTGCTCTTGAGATGGATTTCTTTGAGGTTAAAAACTGTGCTAAGCTTAATCATTGCACTTGTTGCAATACCAACCCGGCTTCTGATTTCTTCTTCACTTCCCCCATTCTCTGTGATAGTAGAGCCTAAGTATTTGAAACTCTTAACTTGTTCCAGCTTCTCCCCTTCAATGTAAATCTCCAGTTTAACTTCGTTGTTATGGTTTCCTGAAACCATTATTTTGCTTTTTTGTCTGTTGATTTCCATTCTAAATTTCTTTGACGCTTTGTGTAATCTATTCGTAAGTTCCTGAATCTCTGTCTCATCTTTACCGACAAGGTCTATGTCGTTAGCAAATCGTAGGTTGGTTATTCTTGTTCCTTCACAGCTTATTCCAACATCGTCAGGATCGTCTATTACTTCCATAACAATTCTCTCAAGGAAAAGGTTGAACAGTTTTGGTGAAAGAATGTAACCTTGTTTTACTCCTACTGATGATTTAAAGCAGTCGCTAAATTGCTCACTTGTCAACACTTTTGTCTTGGCGTCTTCTTAAAGGCTGTTAATAATTTTTGTAATATGTATATTATATTTGTATGCTTTAATTTTCTGTAACTTTACAAATTGTCTAAACCTTCCTACTTAATCAATTATCAGTACTGTAGAACAGATGACTGGTAGGTATGAAAAGGTTGACTACCCCTGATTTGAATGAATTCTGTTCATTATATCTAGTTAAATGTTCTTAAATCTTACCTGATTTTCATCTAAGATGTTTCATTCAACTTTTATTGAATAATGAAAATTTCAAACCTCTGTCATGATGATCTTCTCCATGTCTTGTCTCTAGTAAGCATCTAGTCTAACCAAACATTATAGCAATTCAGAAATAGAAAACGACGCTTAACGATAAAAATAAAATTTAATAAGAATTCTTACAAAAACTCATAAATTTTTTATGAGAAAAAACGAGAACCTTGATTTAAGTCTCTCTCTCCTGGTGTGCCCTCGATCATGCTGAACTGGCTCTGGTCTGATTCGGCAACTGTATAAATTGTGTTTTGTATTCAGTTCAAATGCGGCAAAAATCAAAAGACAATTTGGCCTTACATCCTCCAAGAGATCCAACCGACCCTAACTGAACTTGGAATTCCAACGTTGACCGAGATCGGTTACGATAAACCAGAACTAGCTCTGCAAACTGATTACTTTTGATTGAAACAATAAGCGTCGAATAATCGAACTGTTCAATGAATTTAAATAAATTTGTTAGCAATTTTGTCGATGTTTCATTTATTTCTTTACATAAGATAAAGCGAAATTTCAAAAGTAAAAAATTGAATTTGATTTTTAATTGATTTATTAGGCACGATATCTGGAGGATCTTAATACTAATCATAAAATCTCTAAAATATCTGCATTCACTTGCACTCTAAATAACTTTTTTAATTAAATGATTCACATTATAAAACCTTTATCCTTGTGTATTACTACAATGGCTTTTGATTTATGCATAGTTTTAAGGCGTACAGTGAGCAAAAAAGTATGGAAACATTTATTTCGTTTATTATTTTTCTCTGAAAGTGGTATGAATCTTTCCTTGAGTGCTTTCTGGTACAGTTTTATGTGAGCTTTAAAAGGAAACCCTCCGAGGGTTTCAAGACACCTTTTTACTAAATTTAATGAAAAATTTCCCAAATTTTTTCTCAAATAAGTATGGAAACGATTAACAACATCACAATTTGAATGTAAACATTTATTGACAACACAAACAGATTCTTCACAACAATTTTCAGAGGTCATCTTTCTTTGATTGATATATATTTTTTTATTTTTGTATTCAAATCTAAAAACAATGAATGGGAAAGTTTTTAATATTAATTTTTAATTTCCTAAATTTTATTGGATGAAAAGGTATTATGTAATTTTTTAAATAAACATTAATTTTTAAAATATATTAAATTTAATAAGTTAAAATCGTTTACTAAAAATATTAAAATTCATTATTATTAAAAGTTTAATTAATTAGTATTTAAAATTAATATCATTAGATTCAAATAATAAATCAATAAACATATCAATCCCATCTGAGTAGGAGAGTCACAAATCTAAACAGCATACAAACAACAAACTTACAACATTCCAAATTATCCCTCACAGAAACATTTATTTATTTCCAGTTATACTGAATAAATACCGACGGAATGATAACAATGGCGACAAGAGTTTACAGCAAGATACATAATTAATATTTTGTAGGATATTCACCAGCATCCAGAACTGCTTGAAATCGACGGGCATTGAGTCCACAAGGCGTTCACAAATGCTAACAGGAATCTCAGACCAAATTTCCCGTATTTTTTCATACAACTGATTTGAGTTCGAGAAATGATGAGCTCCAACACGTCTTCCGATCTCATCCAAAAGATGTTCAATGGGATTGAGGTCTGGCGACTGTGATGGCCATTTCAGGACATTGATTTTATTCTTCTCAAACCACTCTGTTAGGAGTTTTGATGAATGCTTCAGATCATTGTCCTGTTAAAATATCCATTTTCGAGACATTTTCACTTTGGAATATGGCAACATTGCTTTTTCAAGGATGTCACGATACACAAATCGATTCATGATGTCATTGATCTGAATTAGCAGACCTGTTCCAGATCTTGAGAAAGCTCCCCAAATAAGTATTTTTCCAGCTCCATGCTTGACAGTTGGTTTTTGGTACAACGGATTATACCTTTCTCCATTTGGGCTCCAAACTTTACATCGACCACTGGAACCAAAGAGGTTGAACTTTGATTCATCAGACCAGATCACAGAGACCATTGCTGTGTAGTCCAGCCAATATGTTCTTTTACGAAGGCAATTCTTTCCCGGTGATTCTTAACAGAAACAGGGTTTTTTAGCCGGTTGGCGTGCATTAAGTCCAACACTCTTGACGGTTTCGAATAGTTTATTTACTCAAGTGGTTAAGGTTCAAAGGCACTCCGAAAGACTTCACAATGTCAATTTTCTTAATTTTTCCATTCATAAAGAGGTTCACCATCCTTTTTCAAAGATCGCTCGACAAATACTTTCTCGTAGGCATGGCACTGCTGTGTTGTAAAGGAATAAAAATGAAATGAAAAAATTGTGACACTGCTTGTATAGTATCGTGGAAAATTCCAGAAAAATATGCATTAATTGATTTTTCCATTTAGTTTCAAATAATGTTTACATACTTATTTATTTATTTGAATAAAAATTTGGGAATATTTCATTAAATTTAGTAAAACGATGTCTCGAAACCCTTGGAGGGTTTCGCTTATTATAACGTTGGAAAGCTCATATTAAACTGTACCAGAAAGCACTCAAGGAAAGATTCATACCACTTTCAGAGCAAAATAATAAACGAAATAAAAAATTATAATCTCATGTTTCCATACTTTTTTACTCACTGCATTGTGACTTTATTTTTTTTTTTGCCTTCATCTCCCTTTGCACACAATTCTATAAGCATAACTGGTATAACTGGCATGATATTAAATGCATGTTTGGTTCCATTTAGACAAAAATTTAAGGATAATTTTACTTTGCTTTTGTAATTATCAACCTGACTATTGAAGAATTTAACAAATGTTTCTGACGGATATATTTTAGTATTTTCCAGATACGATAATTATTTCGCAAAGTTTTCACTTATAACATTTAAGTCTATACCCGTATCGAACATTGAAGTGTTCTTACCGTTTCCAAAACAAAACTGAACTATTGGATTATTCGACATTGACTGATTTTTCAATAACACTTCTTTGTTTAACAGTCTGAGTCAAATTGTATAGGGGATTATTACACTAAATGGACTAATCTTAATTCGCCTTCAAAGAAAAATAAATAAATAAAAAAAATCATTTGAATTATAAAATATATATTAACAACAAATCAACAGAAAGACAAAAAGAAGTCAATAATATCACATAAAGCGAGAAATTCTAGCTGATCTGAAAGTTAACGAACAGTTATCAATAAAGTTACTTGTTAACAGATGTGATTACAGCAGATAGTCTGATTAAATATATCAGCGTCGTTTCTCTTTATTTCATAGACAAAACAGAGGATATATTTGGTTTGTGGTGATATACAGGAGCCTTGTTAAATTTATCGGTATCGTCTCTTACGAACTTACAACAACAAGAAAAAAATCGTATTATCAAATTTTTGGACAGAGCAATTTTATTCTATTTTCCTTTAACAGATTAATAACGGTAATTGTAATACCAATCTCAATATCAAATCTCTGGATAGAGTAATGTTAGTCTTTCCACTTTCAACAGAGCTTCAATCAAGCTGCGACAACAACAGCGCTTAAAAATTAATCGTAAGGGAGCATCCATTAAGGACGTCCTATAAAAAATAAGCATATTTTGACCCCTCCCTCCTCTTGTCCCTTTTTATGAGACATCCCCTTGAAAACAGATTTCCTTTATATTCAGAAAAATGTATAGAACATTGAATTTCTAGCTTTAAAGATTAGCTTGTATATAATTTTATTTTGGCTGTAATTTCATTCACATATTAAAAAATAGATTTTAATGAAAGGCACTGCTGGGGGATGTCCCCTTAACAATTGGACCCCCCTCCTTATTGTCCACAAATGTCCCCCTTATGGTGACCCCCTCCCATCACTTAGAAGGGGACGTCCTTAATGAATGCTCCCTAATATTAAATTAATGAATCGCTAAGCGATTCATAATTTAATTGATTATTTGTTAAATTTAAAATTGTTATTTTTAATTTACTGTTAAGATAATTATTTCTTCTGTATATAAAAAGGGAATATTACAATCTGGTTATTTTTTATCTTTCTTTTTTATGAATCTTTTCATTTCTCTCTCTAAATTCTTTCGTCTTAATTCTTCTTTTCATTCCTGTGGAAAACAAATAAATAATAATATGATCAAGTAAATTACAAAAGTAAAAATTAAAAAGTAAATTACAAAAATAAATCAATAAGTCACACACCTCTCAATTAAAATGCAGAGTTAATTAATTTATATCCTCACACAATAAAGAGAAAAAAATATAGATAACTATATGAAATGCGATCATCGGAATCCACTAACATCAGTTGTCAATTGTTCACTGCTCTCCTGAGGTGGGATATATGTCTCATGATTCCATCGTCATCCAGCTCCATTCTAACTGCAGACTTCAACGATGTAATTACATGCAGACCCGCCCATGTTTCATCGCATTTCCCGCCGACTCTCAAGTAAACATTCTTACCAATGTTGAACGGGGTTTTCTCCGTAGCGTCATACTCATCATCCGAGATGCATTCCACCTGACGCTCATCTCGAATCATTGGCAGTCGAGACTTGGCGTGTAACATTAATTTATAGGGCCCCGCATACCGGTGACCCGTCGTACTGTTGTACCAAAACACACATTCGCTGATCGACTTTGCAGATCTCGCCGCCATTGAATCTTTGCAGATTTCTCTCGCACATCCCATTCCCTAGATGCCGATAGGCTGCGGTGAACCCTTGTTTGATTCTCCATTTATCTAGCAACAGTCACACTGGAGCACTTCGGTAGATAGCTGCATTGTCGGAAAAGATACGTTGCGGCGGTCTAAATTCAGAGCATACGCTATCTATATGCCAACCTATTTCCTCGGCGGATTCACTGCGAAACTTTCTCCAAATACAAAATCTTGTTGCTGAATCAACTATGGTCAGATACGCAGCACCGTTAAAATAAGTCACATCGCTATAAAGTTGGTACCATACCTTGTCAGTTGACAATTTCCCATGTCGATACTCAATTCGTGGGGCTGGACAAATCTTTGAACACTCAACACACTGCTTCATAACTTCCTTAACTTGATCCGACTTTATTGCATTAGAACCATATTTTTCCCTCAACAGTTCACTCGTCCTGTCGACTCCAAAGTGACAGATATCATGAATTTTCTTGATCTCATCAACACTTGGATACTAATTTACTTCAGTGGCGTTTACTTCCATTTTCCTATTTAGCCATTGTTTTGGAACCTTGGTCAAACAATCTGCCATATTCAATTGAGATTTCACCAATTCAAGTTGAACTTATTCAGCTTGAACTTATGAAAGCCCCAAGTTATTGCCAAGTTTATTCCCCTTATGGCCGCATCCAGTTCACTCATAATTATATGGTTTGTATCGTCTTCTTTCCTTAACCAAGCAGCGTCTTCAACGATATTACCGTTAATGCACAGTAGTACGCACATTGCTATACTACTTGCATCTGTCCAAATGACAACATTATTATTGCAATTTACTACCCAGTTACCTGTTGCTGGATCTCCATCCATCCTCAGCCTTTGACAGATTTCATTAACTTTCTCTATGATGTCTTTTGTCACTAATTCATCCCAGCCTATCTTGTATTTTGCGGTTAATCTCTGAATATTGGCACAAGTAACCCGTAACAATCCTGCAACTGGTACATGGCCTACCCAGTCCCCCAAAATTCCAGGTACTTTTCTCCTCGTTGCTTTCTCAAGCTCTTGGTCTCTTCTTCACTCAAATTGCTTTGTACATTTAGTTCAAGCACCCTGACATCTTTGTCTAAGCCAATCCGTTCTATGGGTTTAGACTCCGACCTAAATCGGTGAAAAATTCCTACTACATCCTTTGCATTACAAGAACTTTCCGCAATGAACACGCCATCAATATACCCAGAAGCAGTTATCGTCTGCTCTTCCTTGATAATCGTTTCAACTATTCTTAACATGACTTGGCGCAATGAATAGACCAAACGCTAACCTGGTTATCACATACACTTCGCCATTCCACATAACCGCCTGATATTTCCACAAATCTGGAGTCACCCTTACTTGTAAGTAAGCCTTTTTTAAATTCATTATAGTGCAGTTGGGTCCAAATTTTCTCCACTCCCGTAATCGTCACTGGCAACTGGCATAACTACTGCCCCGATAACTATGAATTTATTCGTTCAGTAACCTGTAGTCTAATACCGGTCGTATTCGTGTCGTTTTACCTTTGACTTGCCGCACTCCCATCGACGGTATCATGTTAACAATCTTCCGTCTCGCTTTTCATTCCACTTTATCAGAACACCTTTGCTTACCCACTCATTCACTTCATCTTGAAATGGCTCTTTATCTTCATTGGGAATATCATATCATTACACGTAAGGTTCTCTTAACCTGATGATCATCGACAAATCTCCATCGTGTGCTTTCTTCCGTCAAATTGAGCTTAAAAATCATCCTCTTTTATCTGCAACTTTCACTTTTCACTCCAGTTGCTGCAGTAAAAGCTTCCAATTTTGCTCCATTACCATACAACTTTTATTTAATCAGCATACAATAATAATTTCAAAACAAAAACTTGAAAACAATTAAATTTTATCTTCAAAGTGTTGTCCTTCAGATTTAATACACAACTGGATTCTTCTCTGAACAGAGTGACAGATTCGTCGGCATAAGTCTTTATCGTTGATCAAGGCTGCAAATTCTGTAGTAATTCTTTCCTTCAACTCGGATATGGTTAGAATATTTTGTGAGTAAACGCGTTCCTTCAGGATACCCCACATTGAATAATCACAATGTGTCAGATGCGGTGATCGTGGAGGCCATTCAGTGGTTCCTCTCCTGCTGATCCACATCTCAAAAGTGTTATCCAAAAAGTCGCGTACATTTCTACCATAATGAGGGGGAGCACCGTCTTGCATCCAAACGTCATTATCTGTGTCAAGCTGAGGTACGTCAAAATCACGCAGCATGTCGAGATACAGCTGAG
The DNA here is from genome assembly GCA_001938485.1 of Girardia tigrina. Classification (NCBI taxonomy): domain Eukaryota; kingdom Metazoa; phylum Platyhelminthes; order Tricladida; family Dugesiidae; genus Girardia; species Girardia tigrina. The sequence continues at coordinate 22,498 of MQRK01250461.1, forward strand.
AATTGACTGTTCCATCAAAGAAGTATGGACCCAGCACACATGATGGCGCATTATGATAGAAAGTTCTTACGTTTTCTTTATTTTCATCGGTATTCATATTGTTAAGGTGCTCACTTCTTTTCTTGTCGGTTACAGAGCCTGTCTCGTGAAACTTTTTAACCAAAACATACATTGATTGTCGTGATGGAGGAGCGTCATTAGGATACTCTTTTGCAAATGCTGCAGCTACAGTACTTGAATTTCTATCATGCTTTATCCACTGCTTTACTATAAAAATTCGTTGCTGAAGTGTTAATTGTCGTGCAATGCCAATATTGCCAACAACAATGAACAAAATGAAATAATTTTAAAAATTTTTAAATAAATAATTATTAAAACAAAAAATTTTATCTAGTTTTTGTTTATAAATCATTTAGAATTTTGTGCTTATTATTATTAAAACTGGGTAAAGCGACTTATGGCCACCCCTGTATAATCTGAAAATAATTTAAAATAAAAATTTGTTCGAATAACTGTTTGTTAATAAGACATTAACAAAATCTTATAAATTTTGATAGATGTCAAACTACAAAAGCTTTGCTGAGAATTGTCCGTGATGAAAATAAATGTGTAAAAATTAATATTGTGCTATTAAAGTCTTATTATTTTACCATCCCAAGGGCGTTTGATAGTGTTGTCGGTTAAGAATTTTGAAAACGTTTGTAATTCGTTTATCCCGCAATCCGTGTTGAGAAATTTCAACTATGGAGTCTTCTGATTTAATATTCAGCTTAAAAGCTTCGAATTTTACTTTTTAAAAAATCTAGTAATGTTTCATTTTGTTCTTGTCTCACATGCAAGATTGGTAAAAGCACCGACTTCAGATCATTGAATGTCAAATTTCTCGATTAGTTTCGAAGCCAATTTTTGAATATTATAAAACTTTAAATTTGAACCCTAATAATATTGATTTTCTGCAAAGAAATCTTGTCAAAATAAAATTTGTGCTTTCGTCTAATTTTTCTTCATCTAATAATGTTGAAAAAATGTAATAATTAAAAATTGATAAATATTCATGTTAAAAAAATAATTTCTGAGAAAAATTTTCCCGGAAAAGAATTAAATATAAATGTGTTAAAAATGTATCAATCATGAGGCAATATTGCTTTTATTTGAAATTCATAAATGACAATTAAATTACAAATGAAGTCAAATCAAAAAATAAAATTTAAACTTTTTCTAGATAGTCTTTAACCTGTGGTACTGTTTGCAGTATTTTTTCTCGTACTTTGGTAAAATTGGGATGCTTTTCTAATGTTTTGGAAAAAGTTGTAAATTTTAAATAATTCATCATCACTAAAAAGTACAAATCTGTTAAAGTCACACCTTTTGTCACTAAAAGACCATGAGTGTTTTCTGAAATAAGTTTTTCGATATGCTAAAAATAATTTAAAAAATAATTATTTTTTTT